>VFFE01009228.1:4786480-4809572 GCA_008921705.1 Burhinus oedicnemus
CCCTTCTCCACCCTCTTCCCCTTTGGAGAAGTGAGAGACTCCATCTGTTTTGAGCAGATGGGTGAGGTGCACAATTTTAATAGCTTGCTTTGAGGATAAAGATTTTGTTAAGAGAAATCAGTATAGCAGTTCTGCTTATGCAGAGTGCAACCATTTGAGTGACAATTTACCAGGAATGGAATATGAATGTGCCTGCGGGAAGTGCTACAGGGGCCTGGGGTTTCTGCTGTCCTTTTTGGGAAGGAAGTAGTGCAAGAGAGACACCAGAAGCAGGGCTCTTTGGAAGCATGTTCCTGTTATCTTTGATCACAGGAATCAGTTTCAACTGGCCTTTATTCAGTTTCTACACAGTTCAGTTTTTATGCTATCAGTACAATAATATCTGCAGAATATCTCTGACAAGTTATCAAACTGTATAATTGATTAGCATGGGTTTAATGTCCAACAGCACATTTTAGTTAGCTGAGGTGCATAGCTAGTCAGAACTTTATAGCCAAATGCCTCAGGTTTTCCGTAAAGTACAGCTTTCTGTCAAGGTAAAATTTTTCAAATTAATTTCTGTTTTCAGATTTTATTTGGGAAAAAAAAGGGAGGGATAGATGAGAAATAAATAAGAATACTAACAAGCTTGGCTTTCAAAGAAAATGTCTGAGTTACGTTATTTATGTTCTTTGAAATTATTTGCAGGGGAATTTTTTTTTTTAACTTCCTCAACAAGATACTTGTGAAAGTACTTAGCCCACAAGAGTGGGAGTTTTCCTTGGCTTTTCAATGACTAAGAAGAAAGGACACTTTTCTTCTGAAAGCAAATAATTGATTTCCATAAGATGAGTTTTGCTCCAAAGAAGTGTTTATTATGGGGTACATTAGAATATGAACTAGGCCTTTTCTGCTGTTTCCTGGTAGCTGCCTGCATGAATGTTTTTATCATATGATGTACAATAAATGTAAGGAAGATACTCCTTACTGGAAGGAGATTTAGTTGTTTGTGAAGTCAGAGCTTAGACATAGGCAGTTACTGAAGAGTGCCTAATGAATTTAAATCATTTTCCATGTTTCTTTTTGACTTTTAAAACAGAGACAGTTTGACTTGCTGGATTTAATTTTTTTGTGTGTTAGGGACCATAGAACACAAGCTTGAGTTCACATCAAAGAGTTTAAAGAGGATTTCTGATCCAGTTAAAAATACAGGTGTTCTAAAAACAGTTTATTTAAGCAGGTAAAAAGCACAGATTGAAGTGCTTTGTTATACCTGCAGTGATTGAAGGACTTTTCGATGCACCCAGGACTTGGGCAAGTTTTGCAGCCTATTCCACTGTGCTGGAAATAAACTAGTATCCAGATTAACTAATACAAACTAGATTAGGCTGCATACTCATAGTGGTCTTCATTCCAATATTTTCCATTATTTTCAGAACAACATCCAGATGAGGCTCCTTGAAAGAGAAATATCTGTGGGTTTTGGGGAAGTTTTGAGTTGGGTGGGGGTTTAAGATACTGAAAAGGTATAGATCAAAAGGCAATAAATGTCTGCTTAACTCTGCCCTCAAGAACATCAGGTCATTCTTGTTGGAGTAGTTATTGAAGGTCTTACGATGCATGGGAAAGAGTAAATTCACTCTAAGAGTTACAATTTAAAGCCTTGATCCATTAATTTACCAATCCTAGAACACGGCTTGTGAAGTTTTGAGGGTTTTTTCAACCTGCTAGTGGAAAACTTTAGATTGATTTAAGTGATCCGGGGAGGGTGGGGGCACAAGGATTTGTTTTTCAGTCAGTGAAAATTGTAAGTTATTTCTCTGAAGACAGCCAAAACCCGTCAAGAAGAAAGCAAAAGAAAGAGTTTTGAGCGTGAAAGAAGATGGCTCTGCATAGCGTAAAGAAGCACTTCATCAAGAAGCACTTGTGCCCTCCCTTCCCCCCAGGCACATTAATTTTGGATTTTACAGGACAGATTAATTTTTGTTTAAGCGTAACCCCTGATAACCCAGAAAATTTTGTAAGCAAGCAGGACCTTTTTCTTTATAGATGAATGAACAGGCAAAAACCCTGCATAATTTTTTCAAGGTAATAAAAGGAATCTCTCAGGACTAGATAAAAGACTCTTGAAGGGGTGACATTTGAACCACTACACTCTGATTACTAGGCAACACCCTTCAGTAAAAAAGCATTATACTTGAGTTTGCTTTTGTAAAGGTGATAGAAGATCTGTAGAGCCTACCTGATCGTTCCCTGGGATGAGAAAATAAACTCCTTACAGCAGCAAAGGAAAAGATATAGAGAGTGCTAGGTGAAGAATATAGGGCTGAGGATTAACAAAAAATATTCTTTGGCTGTACTTGAAAAATATTTTACTGACTTTCAGTGTTGACTCCTGGTTCCAATATGAAGAGTTCCAAAGTACGTGACCCACCAGTATTCTAGCCTGTCAGCAAGCCAGACTGGTTTTGGTGTAGATCCTTTTCTGATCCCCTTACTTTAAATAAAGAAGAAAATCCAGCTTTCATAAAAGCCGAGATCAGTTCTGGATATATTTCTACATATGACAGATTAAGTTCCCAGATTCTTAGGAATATCAAAATTAAATGTGATTGTAAGGACCTTGATCAATATGCAGATAAAGCCATTTTTCTTACCACAAGCAAGATGAGGTATTGGCTAATAAGAAGAGACGTTCCTTTACAGCAAATACAGGAAGGAAACAGCTTAGTGTATTTGCATGCAAAAGCAAATGGAGAGAAGACAGGCTATTGTAAATTGTTGTTGGATGTAGAAAATAGACTTGCTGGATATAGAAAATGGACTTGAGGTAAATTCTTTTCTTTCTTCTGGGACAGTCTACAAAAGGAAGAAACACGATATTCCTTGTCCAAAGAAAGACAAACCTGTTTCTCTTCCCTATACTAGGGGGTCCTTGTTTGAGAGAATTTGTTAAAGCTTCATCATGTCTTACTTTTGAAATTATTTCTTGTGTTTGTGTCATGTGCAGAGTGTTCACAATAATTCCGTTTTTCTATATTAGATGGTAAAGATTTATTATTTGGCACTTTGCCCTGTCACATGAATGCGTGTATCTGAACTCTCAGACAATATCTGAAACTGGCAGCAGTAATTCCTATGCAATTTGCATTCCCTAAGAGATTTCCCTTTAGAATTCTTTGACTGCATTCAAAAGAAGAACAAAATCCCAAATTCACATCTGCAATAGTAATTCCTTCCTTACAACCTGGTCTGTAGTTTCTAGCTATTTAGCTATGATTGCCCTCAAATAATAAGTAGAAGCAACTAAAAGATTTTAGATAAATGTTTTATTTATAAATGTTTAGGATAGACTACCATCCACTGAACAGATGAGAAAAGGGGAGCAAATTTGTGCTGTAAGGGGACTTCTCGCAGTATATTTATTCAGTCAGTGCAAGATCAGACAAGGCTATGAGGATTTCTCAAAGGTGGAATCATTAAGTTTTCATGGATAAGTTGTAAACCAGTGCTTTTGGTTGCTGTTGCTTTTTTCACTGGAGTGTCTTTTTTCACTTCCCATCCAACAACAGCAACTAAATGTATATTTCTGGTTTTATGCTTAGATGTTTTTTCTCACAGTGTTAGCCACTGATGAAAGTGTAGAATGTGGATTTGGGATTTAAAGTTTGTGAAAGCATTGAGATGTATTAGATCTAATGCTGTTCTTATTTTTATTGCTGAATCTTTACTGCCATCTAATAGAGAAGATTTTAATTCTGTATTTTTCTTGAGGTTGATGAATGAAATGAGACACCTTTCTCCCCTGTAGTCTGCCAGAGCCTCTTGTGATCTTGCAGGTACCGTGTTAGGAAAACTTTAAGGGCATCTGAGGTCCATATGAAAGACTGTGAAGGAATTACATCAACCTCTTCTTCTTTCTTTCTGTTTTGATGTACCCTTCAACTCAGCGAGTACTAGTTTTGTAATTTGACAGCACTCTGGAGAGCTCTGACAACAAATATCTTATTTGTATATGGAGAAGTACTGTATCACAAGGATACAATTTTTTTTTTTCCATAAAATCAAACAATAATTCAATTGGAAGAGAACTCATATGGTCATCTGGTCCAGCCTCCTTTGCAAAGCAGGTTCAGCCCCAGGTTGCTCAGGGCTTTGTACAGTTATGTTTTGAAAACTTCCAAGGTTAAAAGCTTATACAGCATAAGCTCTCTAGGCAAGCTTTTCCAGTTTTTCTTACAGTGGTGTGGTTTTGAAATCCATTCTCATTCCTGGACGCCAAAGACACCAAAGATGTTCTTCTGAGCTACCAAAAAGTCTCTGCAGAGGTATGAAAATAATGTGTGAAGAGTGACTAGAAAAGAAAGGAGTCAAGCATGTCACTGAATCTGTATCATCATCTCTTACCTTCACAGAGGGGAAGAAAAAAGCGAAGCTTATGACAATGAGGGATTGCCTGGAAAAAGGTCTTTGCTGTCCGGTGTCTCTGAGTTTTTCCTGGTCTTGTCTCTTCATGCAGAGAACAGAGGGACTGATCTCTGCATCTTCCAGCAGAAAATTGGCATTGTCTGTATTTTGGGCCACTCTTCATTGTCATGATCCAGTCACTTACTGTTTCATTCTCACCACCATCCCTGTGTGGGAGTGAAAAGGGCATGTTGATGGCATTTGTACATTTTCATGGTAATTTACAATTACTTCTGAAAAAATTTAATTATTTTGAGACCCCCATATCACCCCAAATTCAGATGTCGAATGTGGCATCTTCTTACCACTGGAGCTGACAGGCCAGAAGTAACAAAGCGGAACTTTCCTCCCAGCTGGAAATCACATGGGAATATTCCGCAGAGTGGCAGCAGATCAGGTCTCTGGCAGATTTCCTCAGCAGGTGAATTGCATTTGAATAAGCTGGTGAGTTCTGTTTTACAATTTCTGCCACCCTTGGAGTCTTCTACTAGAGTAAGGTTAAACTGACCTGTTCGTTCACAGCAAACTAATGCTGTGATGCTTCTTAGAGCTATTGTTCCAGACTTTCAACAAAATTATTTCATTGCATTCATTAGACTGCTCATAATTTCAACTGAGAGAAATGGCTTGAACTCCAGACACTTACAAGTGGACTTTGTTATGTGGAGTAGCCCAGAGGTTCAAGGGGCTTTGCCTTCAATTGATTTGGACTTCTCTGAGGAAGTATGGCTGTCTGTCACAATTTTAGTGTGAAATTCTTACGGTGAAACAATATATGACTGCCCCAAAGATGGAGCTGTTTTCATCCAGTTTTCCAGTTTTAGTGATTTCTAGCTGTATAAAGACTTGAAAGCTTGGATATCAATAATAGCAAATTGTGATGCTTTTGCTGAATTCTGTGCTGTATTTATTATACACTTTTTCCAAGAATTTAAGATTTTCTGTGGAGGATCTCTCTCTATCAAGACTCTAGTAAATAATACTTTTTTGGCCCATTAAAGATTACTTTGCAGCAACCGTGCTTGTGTTGGATTGTGTAAACATGGGTCTTTGTTTTCATTCTCAAACAGCCTGAAATTAAGCTTGTCCTGATTTCAAAAGCTAAAGCAAAAGTGACTTGCTATCTTTTATGTCTCTTCCCTTTTGGATATGCCAGCTTTCTGCAGTGGAAAAGAATCAGTGCAACCAAATGTCTGGTTTGAGGATTTCAACATTTCCTGAAATTATGAGAGAAATTCTCCTTGGTTACTGTACTGAGAAGTTTATTAATTGTTTGTTTCTTTTATCTTCACACCCTTTTGTTTCAAAAGCCATTCAAAGTATTGAATTATTGAATTATCTCCAAATGACTAGAGCACTTAGCATGTACTTCCCAGTGCACACTTACATGCTTCAGGCAATTGCTATTTTTATTTGAAAATCTGTGAACTGTTGTAGGAGTTTCCTGTCTCTCTGGTTTAGCAAATTATGAATGTGTCTGATTTCTCTGTCTTCTCTTGTCTTTGTATGAACAGAAGATGCAGGACTTCCATCTCTGATTTTATTGTTGTCATCTATGCTTCCCTCTGACAATTTTTCCTTATAGTGCTTTTTTTAGATACTTTCTCCACTTACTGGCATGTGCCTTTCTTTAGGATATCAAGGGATTCCTTTATGCTTGGGGAGTTGGTTTGATCTTAAAAGATGGAGACAAAAGCCCTTCTGTGAACTGTTTGTTTGTTTTTTAGGTCCACGTGATTTTTCGTGTTACTTACCTAATGTCAGAAGTGATCTTGTCCACAAAAGCCAAAAGGCTGTAACTGAGCTTTTTAGCTCTGCTTCTAAAGGAAGATGCATGGTCCTCAGCCTGGCTTTTTAGGCCAATTAAATTTGAGTGTTTTATTCTAGGTTGTAAATCTCCTCACTCAAATCCATGGGTTTCACAGTAACCCTAAGTGGTTCTCTGTGTGGAGCATGAGTTAGTGTAGATTAACCTGAAATAGCAGGTTGAGGCTTATGTTCAGCCAATCCTCTGTTAGATGTCACCATCACAGATATTTGCAGGAGTTAGCTAAACTGAATGGAGAATCCTTGACAACATGTTGCATGCATCCAGGTTCTTAAAACCTTTCAGCGCTGGCCAGATCTTTGCAACAGCTCATGTCTGTTTAATGAAATTTGAAACTGTTTACTGTGTATTTATGAACATCATGAGCCAAATGAAGCATTCCTCTCAGTGTGGACTGAATGTGTTCTTATCTTGCCATTGGATGTTTATCTTGATTTACTGTCCTTGTGGGTTTTGCTACCTTTTCTATTTTTCTATTCCAGAATACAACACATTTTCAAATGCATTGAAGAGATGCCGTAGCCAAAAGAAGGATAACTCTGTGTTCAGTCAGCGAACAGATGAAGCATCCGCTGCTCAGTATTTTCAGGTAATGAAACTTCAGTGCAAGTTTGTGAAACCTAAGTTACTGTTGTTTGCTTGAGCTTAGTCACCAGGTCAGTTAGAAAGATAGCTTAGGTTTATTTGGAGGGTGATCGGGACCTTAGCAATTTAAGTACCAAGTAATTTAAGGTCAGATTGATAGAAGATGAGCTTTATCTTTTTTTCTGTTTTTCCTCTCCCTCTTTCCTTTTAGTTTTATGGCTGTCTGTCTCAACAACAGAATATGATGCAGGATTTTGTGAGGACAGCCACTTATCACAGAGCTATCCTACAGAACTACATAGATTTCACAGACAAGGTAAGCTCTGTTAGGGGTCTTAAATGTTCCAGTGTGCTGCTTAGGCTCTAAACTTCAACTTGCCCTGTAAAGCAACACTGACCAGACTGGAGCCTTTTCTCACCTGGGACTTTGTGCATGAATATACTAATTCATGTGTGCTTTATATTATTAATGTTATTCTCAAGCACATGGAAGACAATCCATGGTGGTGATTGTACATCATTAGGATGAATGGCGCTGAACATGGATCCAAACATGAGCTACAAATTCCTCTGCTGTCTTCTGTGGACAATGAGGGAACCCACACTTTAATGTTTCTTGATATTTTGGGCTGTTATCACTCCAATTTGGCCTGTTGGAGCTCATATACAGTATTAGTTTCCTTATCTTAATTGTTGACTGTGTATTTGCTATTGTGCCATATAGTCTCTTGCAAATACCTGCAGAAGTATTCTAGTTTATGTGTCTTTCATGGAGGTCTACACTGAATGTTTTTGCACCCCACAGTCATTACAAACTGAGCAAGCACATAAGTCACTGCTGGGAATCTACTTGTAAAAGGCAAAGATTTGGACACAGTGGAGGAACTCAAAACTTCAGACGCCAAACTCATCTCTAAAATATGTATATACATCTTGAAGACTACTATAATGAATATAATGACGATTATTACTTCTTTATCTAGTCATCTGCCTCTTACATTGCCCAAACCAGATACTTCAGCAAAAGACAAAAGAAAACTTACACTGGGGAGATCTAGGATAGTCTGCATCCCAGCCATAGATAAGTTGTTTTCTAATTTCATTTTTTTAGGTTTCTTGAAATGCAAAGCATAGGACTAGTATATTTTGCAATGTTTTTTTACTTTTTTTTTTCTGTTGGAATTAGTCACACTTAACTTTCCGACCCTCACCAGGACCAGTCCCCGTGCATGCTCTTCTCTGATTCCACCCTTAGTACAGCAACAAATTCCGTAATATAATCACACATTATGCAGAAAAGTATCTCCTTTAGCAAGATTTTTAATTTATTAGCTTTCTAATTCTGTCATTTTGCTCTTGGGTTGTGAGGTGAAGGGGGACTGAAGTTATAATTTTCTTTACATTGTTCCTCCATTGTGTCAATCTTTGTTGTCTTCTTATGTAGTCTTGCTTCTGAGGTCAATGTTCTCAGTCCTCTCTTTTTCTGGATGAGGAACTTGCACATGCCCCGTTATCATTCTTGCCCTCTTCCTCAGTGTCACCAATAATTCTGCAGCACCTGTTTGAGGACTGGCAGGAGTTACTCATGGTAGTGTAGACAATGCCATACATTGCAGAATTCTAAACTCCCAGTTACTCTTTACTGTACTTTTCATAAATCTTGACTTTTTTTCCTGGGACTGCATCTATCCATGGAAGGTTGATCTTCACCAAACAATTCATAATGGTGCCTAGGCTCTTTGTTTTTGTAGCTGTTGATGATGATTCATTTAGAACTTGGATGGTACATGAAGAGTTCATATTTTCCACAAAGTTACATTTATCAGCACTGAGTTTAATTTATCTGTGCATTGTCCAGTGGCCTACCTTCTCTAGCTCTCTGCTCTTTAATCACTGGATGTTGTGTCATCTGTGCATCTTGCTATGACACTTCTCACTTCTCTTAATAAAATAATAAAAAATAGCAAAAAATATCAGACTGCATGTGACCTACTGTAAACAAATAGGCAGTTTGTAAGCAGCAGCCTAGCAGGAATGTTTTCTAGGTCTCAGAATGTCAGCTGAGGCCATGTAAGCTCTGTTTATCATGTTTGGGCAGCAGAATGCAAACAAAAACGATGGAGAAAATGAAGCTGCAATTATTTTTGTTTTTACCTTGTTGTCATTTTTTGTCTTCTCTCTCTCATCTTTCTGTGTGCGCCCTCTTTTAAAAGGAGCCTCTGGCTTCAACTCACACCAGCACAAATGGCTTTACTACGTCACAGAAGAGAGTCTTTACTAACATACAAGCAAATACTGAACAAAACATTTCCCTTTGAATGTGTAGCATATTTATAGCCAAAATGAGGAGAGCTGTAAGTGTGAAATTTATCTGAATTGTTTTAAGATTGTTAAGTTTTAACTATTAATTAAGTTTAGTAATAAATTCAAGTGCAGCTGAGAATTTTTCTTTGCTGTGCGACTTAGATGAACTGTTCTTCTTCAAAAACTACACTTAACTATTTACTGTCACAGAAAAGAAACAAAGAGGTTTCAGTCTCTGTAATTTTTTTCAGGCCTGAGACAATCCTGCTCTCCTATTTAATTCAACAGCAGAGAGAGGATTTTATTTGCCATTGGCTTCTTGCCAAATAGGATGCTCCCATGTTATAATGCAAAAGGCAGATTTATCTCTGTAGGTAACATATGCATTCCATTTTTATGTGTGCAGTAAGGAATTCAGGTTTTGCTTACTCTTTGCCTCTGTAGGAAATCTTGCTGCTGTTCAGTAGTACAGCTTGCTTGCTTTTGCTCTTGGTTTATTTATTTTCCCAACAGTCAGAGGTGCCTTGGCTTCTCTTCAGCATACCTAGTAGTAAGACTATTACAGGCTGGGTGTTGTTGGCCACCTGCCTAGAAAATGATCTCTCTTTTTCCTGATTCTATTAAGAAATGACAATTTTCAGAATAAATGTAGCTGAAAAAATTGAACTACCTACGTTGCAGCAAAACGCTTTCCCATTAGAACCTGAAAAGCCCATTGTCATGAGACTTGATCTGTTGGAAGTACAGCAACTATATTTATCCTGCATCCAGAAACTATAAGGCAGGCAGAAACATTTAATGATGGCAGTGAGGAGATAAAAAAGGTAAAAAGGACATAATTATTTTAATACTTCCATTATTGGAAAAACTTTTATTCAATTGCTATTTGTCTTATTGTTTCCTACCTACTGTGCATCCCCGCAATATATTTCTTTACCTTTGCTGCCTCCTTCCCTAAATTCTGTAGTGATTTATTATACAAATGTTTTTGCGTATAGTGAAGGGACATTTGGTGATAAAGTATATTTTTTTCTTATTCTAGTCATTGTTTGTTTTTTATAAAATATCTGTATGAGAAAGTGCAACTGGTTTTCTGAGTTATGCTGGACGAAATTAATTCTGGCCCCTTTGAGAGAGTTCTTGGTGATAAATTCAAACACTGTCCGTCAGAGGTAGGCTACTTTAGGACAAGCTGGGAGTAGTGCTTGGATTGACCATTTATGTCTATTGAAGATTAGAAGAATAAGGAGAACTCATTCAGGATCTAATGAATCTGAGGCTGGATTCTTCACATTAATATATTAATTCTTACCAGCATATACTCCTTTATATTTACTCTGAGAAGGTGTCACCTTAGGGCTTTCACTAATTTCTTTAGTAGAACTTTGTCTTAGATTTTGAATTGTTATAGACCCAAAGGGGGAGTTCAAAGTGTTTTAACTGGTTATACAAAAAAAAGGCTCATAACTAAATTTTACAGTAGCAGTGTCTAATGCTGTTTCAAACTGAGTAAAGGCTGACACATTTCTGCTTTTGAAAATAATTGTTGGGTTCTGAGCCTTTTGAATTTTTTCATTTGTAGTCTATTTATGAATAGTTTACTTAAAAGCAAAGCAGCTAGAATTAGAATATCTCCAATGATCCTGGATGAAGGATCACACAAATTAACTATTCACATTGTGCAGTCAAAGGCACATGTTAAAAAAAAAAAAAAGTATTTTCTGTATATAATCTTGCTGTTATATAGTAATTTTGAATTATAAATGTCATTGTAGATATATGACATTTTTGCTTTTAGTTTTATGTGTTCGCTCTGTTGTTGCTCTTCCTTGTTTGACCTCTGCTCCCCACCCCTTTTATTCCAAAGTGCTTTTCAGGACTCTAATTGTGCAAGTACTCAAGCATACAAGTTTATATGCACATGTGAGTACTTCCCATTAAATTCACATTGGGAAAGCTATTCCCAAATTCGTGGCTCTGATTTCTGGTAATTGCTGAAGTACCTGCATTCACGTTTCAAAATAAATACTGAAGCACATACGGTCTACCACCTTTCCTGTCAATATGCATGACATCATCATCACCCAACTATCTGTCTATTATTTATTTTAAATTTCTACTTTTCAGAAAGAAGCATACTAGTACCATGTATTATTTCATAGCACTTTGTCATATTGACTGTTCTTGCAGCTCTATTAGGATGCTCTTCCTATCTAGAGGGAGCAAAGCTTTCTGTGGGAAATGCCAGAGATAACAGCAATGCCACTTGGGCAGCAGGGTGTGTTTTGCAAGTTGATTGGATTAAAGAAATTTAGGTCAGAAAGAATCTGTGGACATCTCTAGTCCAAATCTCTACTGAAAGCAGAGCTAACTAGACCATGTTGCTTAAGGTCTGTCCAGTTACATTTTGAATGGATCCAAGGATGGAGGTGCAACAGACTCTGTAGGCAACCTATTCCAGTGTCTGACAACGCTTACAGTGCAAAAGTTTTACTATATCTGTTGTAATTTCTTGTGTAACAATTTGGGTCCACTGCCTCTTGTCCTATCACTGTGTGTCTCCTTCAAGAAGAGTCTGTCTCAGTTTTCTCTGAACTCCCATTAGGCAGATGAAGACAGCAGTGAGCTCTCCTGTTACCCTACCTCCTCTTGTTAAAACTAGACAAACCAATTTCTCTTAAGCTTCTCTTCATATGTCATGTCCTCCAGCCACCTAATTACCTTGGTGGACTTCCATGGGACTTGCTGCAATATATGAGCGTCTGTCTTGTTCTGGGGAGATCAAAACTGGACAGAGTTCATCTTAAAAATGGCCTTTCCCTGACCTCTGCTGGTTGCACTCTTGCTAATACAGCCCAGTATCCAGTTGTCCTTCTTGGCTGCAAGGGCTGACTCATACTGAGCTTGTTGTCGAGCAGGAGGACCCTTAGGTCTCTTTTTACAAAGCTGCTTTCTAGCAGATATCCCCTCACTAGAGGCTAGGAATGTTTGTTAGCAGCAAATTCAGTAGAACAGCTGCACTGCTCAGCTTATTGGTCCCTACTATCAGGAAATTATCAAGACACTCCAGAAATCCCCTGAATTGGTTGTGCCCCACCATACCGCACTTCCAGTAGGAATTGTGGTGGATGAATTTCCTGATAAGTAGTGGAGGCTAATAAGGCTTCCTCCAGAAGGCATCATTTCCCTCCACTTCTTGATCAAGTGGTCTATAACAGATGCCTGCCTCAATACTACCTGTATCCGTACCCTGTGTCTTCTCATCCCTACCCATAAGCTCTCAGCTAGCTCATTGCCTATTCCCAAAGCTCCATGCGAGTCATTCTTTGTATAGAGTACAACTGCCTCCTCCTGCCCTTCCCAGCCTATACTTTCTTGCAGCCTGTAGCCACCCATTGCAGCATTAGCTGTGCAAGCTACTCCACCGTGTCTGTGTAATCCCTATGAGATGAAAGCTGTGCATCTGTGCATGGATGTCAGGTTCCTCATGTTTGTTTCCCACGCCGTGTGTGCTTGTGTACATGCATGTCAGATGGCTGCCCTGTTGTGCTGCTTTTACAAGGGCTGCACAGGGACCGTGCACTGTGCTGTCTGCTGAACACTTCCCCTCATGCCTTCACTTCTGTTCAGGCTATGCTGACCTCCAACAACATGTACCTAGTTCTTCAGGCCTCCTTGTTAGTTTGGAAAACTGATGGCCAAGATACTCTCACCCCACTTTTTTAGATGGTCCTGTCTCTCCATAGCAGTTTTCATTCCTCAAGAAGGTACTGTGCTCACAAAAGCTGAATGTCTGTCTGTGATACCAGCCGCACAGCCAGGTGTTGGTGCTCAGGGCTTTTGCCTCTAAAAAGTGTCTGTGAAGATCCTGATTATCTCCTGTTCAGCCTCCCCTGTGGTTCGCAGTCTGCTTCTCTCCACCCATTGCTTCATACCTGGTGCCTCTCTCCAGCCAGAAACCACCTCCCCCACAGGTCACCATTGATCCCAGCCTCAGGGAGAGCCATCAGCCATTCCATGCAGTCCAACACCCACACAGCAACATCCTCCCTTACAAGTTCTGTCCTAGATCAAGGTCTCTGGTGTGCCAAGGGCTGTTGATCGGGCAAGTCTTACAGGGCATGCCTATGCCTTGTTGTGCAGCCTCCAGCAATTCCCACACTGTGTCATGTGTAATTCCTGAGCCCCTTTTCCCCTTGCTTCACTAATTACTGGACAAATGCTACTTCTGTGTCAGCTGCCTCATTTGCTGTGCTCATTTGTGTCTTCATTAGAGTCTTAGTGTGGGTCAGGAGTGAGCTTCTGAAGTTAATTTCTATCACAGCCACGCAGGGTGCTTCACTTGTGGAATGGTCTCAGAGTAAGCAAGCTGGATTGATTTTGGATGAAACTGAACTGGACTAAGCTAGAAGAAAATCAGACTAGGGTTAGTCTTAGTAAATCATCCAGCGAAAAAATGTTCCAATGCAGCTCTACCACCTACTGAGGTAGACATAGGTATGGTATAAGAAATGGTATCAGAATTAGGTCTGGTGCAGAAGAGCATACTTCTCCATTGGATATTTTATGTTGAACCTGAGAAGTTGACTCTTCCTTATGGTTTACACATATGCAGAGAGAAGGCATTATTGTATTTGTGGTTCCCATTGGGTATTGAGAAATAGCCTACCAAACCTTCTGTCAGACCTATGGTTCAATGAAATTGGCCTTGCCTTGTCATTGTCTCTCTCCCTACTTAAGTAACCGATACTTATTCTCACTTGCTGTTCTGAAGAGCTGGTTCTTCTGGGCATAGTAGCATATTCTAACAGCTGCCAAAGCATAGAAACAAAACTGTATCTGTAAGTCTGTCATCTGTGATAGGAAAAATGACCTTAATAAAACCTTTCACTAAGAAAGAAGCTCATAAAAGGCAAGGTTCCAGCTTCTATGCCAAACTTGCGACTATGTGCAGTATCAGAAGCAATGTTAATTTATTTTGCAGTGGAGTACTTCTGTAACATATTCATATTATCTACAACAGATTCAGGCCATGTGTGTTAGACTGCATTCTTTAATACATAACCTAAATGTCACTTAGAGTAACTTTTGGGGAGTGGAAGGTGCCTGTCATTCTAAGAGACTATTTATTTGTCAAACCTATTATGTTTGAATACACAAAATTTTCTCTTTGTGTTTTTAAAGGCTGGTAAGCAATGTGCATCATATGGGAAGTGGGAGCAGAGAAGCAATAAAGAACAGGGGTAGCTGGTGGTATACTAAGGTGCAGTATTACTCTGAATCTGTATTATATTTAAGCTTCTCTGCTCTTGACTCTTGAGATGGGATCAGAGCTGTAGCTCGGTTAAAGTGCTTTGAAATCTTAGGAGATTCCAGTTCCAGGTGGCTGAAATCACCTCATGGGCCTGTGAGTTTCATATCTTGGATCAAAATTTAATGGGAATTTCAGCCACAGGGACAGGAAAACTGTCGCTCCTTGTTTTCAGCCGAGCACAAACCCATAGGAAGAACCTGAATGGTGAGCAGTTCTGTGAGATTTTTTTCACAGCTCGTATTAAAATTTTGGGGAAGCAAGGTACTGGTATTAGCCTAACTCTGTTGGGCAGTATAAAAGTGGGCTTTGCATTGAAGGTCAGATCGGTCACGTCATCGTAACCACTTCTCCAGCAGTTGGCCTCTCTTTCCATGTACTTAAGCCTCTGCAGCAGTGTTGAGTGACCTGTACAACAGAACGAAGCTAGGAACTAGAGGCTTGTCTGGACTGTTGCAGCAGTCACTGGCTTTACGTTACACTATACAGTGAAATAAAAATTTTGACCCTTTGAAACATTTCAGTCAACATTTTGGCTTGCAACAAGTCAGCGACCTGACTGATGGAGAAAATGAGGCTTTGGGATTTATGTAAAACTGAGGGCCTTCGAGAGACACCACATCAAGCAGTGGAATTAAAGGTCTAATACTAATATCAGCAAACAGAAGCAATATTTGAACAAAGATACATAGTTTGGTTTTATGCAAGATGCTTCCACATCATGGAGTGATTTTTCATTCAGAAAGACACAATTCTGTAGTCCTTCAAAGAATTGTTATTTTTCCCTCCCTCCCTAGACTATTCAGAGTACCCTGGGTTTTCAAATTTTTCTCTAAAAGAAACTTCATTACAAAGTTCTATTACCTCCAAACCATAACCATGTATTTACACATGACAATAATCCACAGTCTTTTAAAAATGAGCTGTTGCTGCTAAAACAAAGATTAAGGGCATTAAAACTTTTCATGAACAACGCTTTTTACTTTCCAAGTGAAATTAGTAATATTTTTGCAAAATGCAAGGCTTACTAAATGCAGGGTACAGCTATGAAAATTTAATTACTTAAGAGGTGTCAGGAAGTGGCTTTTTGATTGTTTTGTTTCTTTTGGTCTGCCTTTTGTTTTAAAGGTGGTCCTAGATGTTGGCTGTGGATCAGGAATCCTTTCATTTTTTGCGGTGCAGGCTGGAGCTAGAAAAGTCTATGCAGTTGAAGCCAGTTCAATGGCAAAATACGCAGAGGTAAGTGGTTTTCACCTGAGCCAAGTGTTGGAATTGTGTAGAGCAAAAATATTAAGAGGTCTAGAACTGTGCCTCAAAAAGACTAATGCTGAAGGCATCAGTGTGATTTTTTTCTAAGAAGCCAGATCTCTAATGGGTGACAGTTTTTTTGGAAGCTAATTTTTGAAGATGTTCTGAATGTTCTAATGTATCAAATAAATAGACCATATGATTGTTGTTTCTGTGAAAAATGGTGAAGAGTGATTAAACTGTGATTAAACTTTTTACTTTCAGAAGGCAAAGAAAAATTAAACCAGATGTTGTTTTCATGGGTTCTGTGCAAAAACGTTTGGGTGTTTTTTCCCTAAGACTTTTGGACATCTGTGTGATCAGACAGTTGAGTTAGTTTCCTGCTAAGTGTGATCAGTTAGGTCTTTCTTACAAAACTCTTTTCCTAGGGTTTAAAAAGGGCATGTCCAAAGAATGCACTTGCTTTTAAAAGAGATTTTTCAGGCATTGTTTTTACTAAGTATTCTAACATGATTAAAAAAAAATTTAAACACTCAAAGTGGTATTGATAAGTAAATGCCTTAGGAGAAGTTCACTTCCTTAAAAGTGGTAATCCTAAATAGCAGCAACAGCAAAAATCTCCATGTTTGTTCTCATAGTCTCTGCTTGTTTAGCTGAACTTCAGAATGTATGGGGAGGTGTGAGCATTATCGTTATAAATTTTGTCAACACTGATCACCTCTAGCTGAGTTTAAAAAATAGTTTTAATGTGGAAGAGGGTGAAAAGTGGTGAAGTGGAGGATTTTTCATCCCATACCTAGAAAAAAATTTGCACTATCTAGATGTTAGTTTTTGTTTTTGATTTACTCATCTAGAATATAAATGTTCATGAGCAACCTTAGGAGTCCATAGTTCCTCTAAGTCGACACAATGAGCATTCAGTGGTTCGGTGGAAGTTCCTCCTTTATGTCCTGATGCAGCAATCAAGCCTTGGTCTTGGTGAAGGCTGGCGCACACCAATTGTCAACTGTAATGTTGTGAAGGAAAAACATTGCTATTGGAAATTGAGATAATATGTTTAGGTCTTAAAGAAGAAAATGTGGATGTTAGACATTTTTATTTCTCTCCAGACAAAAGAAGTTATTAATGTATAATTCTTTGTATTTTTCATTCCAGCTTAAATAGAGGATTTGATAATCTCCCCATATACATTTTGCATTAACTTAGATATTGAGAAAAAGTGTTGTTTCATACGATCATTTTCTACTTGCACCTTATTTGCATTGGTATTGACAAATATTTTCTTATTTTGTGTGTGTTACTTTTGGAATTGGCAAGGATGTACTAGCCTAACTTAGAATATATGTGTTAAAAGAACATTTCTATTTTCTTCTTATAATTTGAATAATAAGAAAGATTCTTCATAATTAAAGGGATTTTTTTTTGCTGATGTCTGTCATTTTGTAAGACCTATCAAAAGCATTAAAAATGTTAATATATGGAAGATACCTCTCAGAAGAAAGGGTGGAATGTGGTTCTTACTTCACACAGGATTTTGTAAACAGATACAATTTTGTACAATATCTTTGTTTCATGATAGGCAGAAGTTTTATTTCTGAAAACATAATAAAAAGAGCAAAAGGGAACTTGCTTTTCCTAGTAGTAGTATAATGTGTAGTAGTGAGTATAATGTATGTAGGTTTTTTAAGCTTTTGGTCACAGGTTTGACCTTGACTCCAGTCAGAAGTACGCAAAATCACTAGCTGTGAAATGGCACATGCTGCATCTGTAGTGTATCAAATCTTGTGTATTTTTTGATGCAATGTAAGTGTGAGTAATATATCTGGCAACCTATTGGTACAGAATAGTATTAATCCTTCGGTTTTAGAAATTGAATTGCTTTTCTTCTGGGGCGGATGAAATGCTAAACTGCATAAAACTATGATGGATAAAAAGGAGTAAAGAACCTTTGATTGATAAAGAGAAATAAAGAACCTTAAGCAGCTGTAGATACTGGGGAATACTGGCTAAAATGTCGGAGTCTCAATGTGATAATTCATAGACTTTTGGTCATTTCTTTCTCATTCTACTTCCCCAAATGGGACTCAGTTTTCGTAAGAAATATAATAGGCTTCTATAGTCACAATTTCTTCTGAAAACTTGTTCACTCATGAACTGTATTGCAGATCAGCTGACCTATTAACACATAATAAGTTTTAAGAATTTAAGGTTATTGAGTATAAACATGCTTAACCTTAGATACACTATTTGTCATCTCTTAATATTTCACAGTGGGATTTCAAGTGGTTTATCAAGTATCTGGATTATAAGACCACCATTACTTTCCATCCATTTCTTCTCTCATTTCTGTGTGGATTTATTTTTCATCCGTTTCAGGTCTGTGTAACAATGTTGAGTGTGAGATTAACGAGTCTTGTTCCTTTTTTTTATTACTATTTTTTCTGTTTTAATACAAAACACTTGAATACAATGAACTACTGATTGAGGGAAATTGTGTTTGAACAATGCAAATTAATGCTGGAGTACTTATTACTGAAAGATTTGTTGGGTTTACAGTTAATTCCTCTTTATGGTTGGAGGTTTATTTTGAAAGAATGATATAAAAAATTTAGCACTACAGTGCAGTTACCAGAAGTCAAATGTCTATTTGACAGCATTGAAAACTGTACTGTGTACAGATGTGCAGTGGTTGAATATCTGAAAAGGGTGTTGGAGGGAAAATTTGTAACAGCTGCTGTTTTAGGAAACATGCTGGCTGTTGCTTGGTCACTCATTTACTTTAGGTATTTGCTGGAGAGTATCTCATGTCTGTGTCACTGTGTTCTGGTAGTAGTTGGGTGCCTTTTTCATTGGTTTGCAATATGCTTGCATTTCTGTTTTGTTCCATGGCCTTATTAAGCTGCTCAGAAAAGCTAGATAGACCTGAGCCTCTTCGTTATGATTGTCTTTATGTTTGACCTAATTCCTGTGAAGCTCATGCAGGTTTACAGTAGGCAAGTTTTGTTTGCATTTAAACTAAAAATGACGACAGAAGATTAATTCCTAATATATGTAATTTTAAAATGCAACTCATTATTACAGTCCAAGGACTGTAATATTTATTCCCCCTTCCAGTATTTTACTGTTCCCCTACACTGAAAAGAGTAGCATTCAAAGGAATTCTGAATATTATTGTCTCTGTTTGTTTACTTTCATGTCAATCTGGTCTACCTATTGGATATTGGTTTTTTACTAACAAAGACAATAGTTTCTGCCTGGCATTTGTGTACCCAAGGTTTACCTGCTGTCTTTTTTTCCTGTTTCAAAAACTTTGACAGAGGAGAGAGAAACCCTGCGAACCTTTATCATCACTCTGCACCAGTTTTTCCTCTGTTCTATGACTCCATGTTTTGGATATACAACTGCTGGCAGCTGGCTCCTGCCACGTGCAGTCCATGGTCCTTTGAAACAGGTCTTGCCTACTAAACCAGTTTGTAAAAGGGAGGAAATTGCACAGAGTGAAGAGTGAAGAGCCAGTGCTCTTCAGTGGTGTATGCATGAGGTGGGTGATGAAAGCAATCTCAATCTGCTAATTTCACTATTGCAGTAAATCCTTTGCCAAAAAAAAAATGGTGGGGAGCAGAAGAAATAAGGCTGAAAGTGACTGGTGCTGGTAGTTGTTTTGTCTAAACAGGAAATGTGATTCTGAGCAGCTTACCTAGGACCAAGGGGAAACATTAACAGATTGGAAAAAACATGTATGTAGAGCACTTTGATAAACAGAAAGAAAGAGCTACTATGCATGAGGAAAATGCGATTTTATTGTGGAGGTCAGCTAGTGATGGGATCATTAAAAATAATTACTTCTGGTGAAATACTTGTCTGTCTGTCATGATGTGGGACTTAAATAGTGATTTGTTACATGTAAGACTGGTATTGAATCTGTTGCAATAGCCAAACACAAGGGAATTAGTTTAATGAAAGACAATTAACCTTGAGTGGACTGTGTTATCACTCATATGAGGGTGCTCATGTATGGGTGGACTGAGTTTGCCTGCAAGACACATACAGGAATTTAGAAAAGCATTTGATGTGCACTAGGAACAATCTTGCAAAGATTCTGTCTCAAGCACCATAATGTTTGTAGTTACTTGCTATGTAATGTTTAGGTGATACTTGCATGTGCACCTTACTATCTTCTGTGCAATAAATAAATAAACTGCATCTGTTTGTGTTTTCTGTTATTTAGATTAATAGACTTTAACTGTATTTAATAATGTGGTAAGTTGTCTGTTGTTTCATTTGCTACGTCAGATGCTGTGTGGTGGGTTTTATATGGTATGGTGATAATGCATACTTAAAACTAAAGGAGGGTAGACTTAGACTAGATAAAAGGAAGAAATTTCTTACAATGAGAGTGGTGAAACACTGGAACAGGTTGCCCAGAGAGGCTGTAGATGCCCCATCCCTGGAAACATTCAAGCTCAGGTTGGACAGGGGTCTGAGCTACCTGATCTAGTTGAAGATATCCCTGCTCATTGCAGGGGCTGTTGGAGTAGATGACCTTTTAAGATCTCTTCCAACCCAAACTATACTACAATTCTATGCAAAAAGGAAAACAAAACATTTGCAATATGTTGCCATTGCAAAAGGCAACTGTGAAAACTGGAGAGCATATCAGTTTCTCTCTCAGGGAAGATGGGTGGTGGATTTCAGCTGTTAGGTTAAATACAGACATATAAATGCTAGGTAGGCACTTTAAAAAACCACAGCACTTTCTGCTGAGAATCTGGTGAAACAGTCATCAGAAACAACATAATGAAAGTACAGAGTTTTACAAGTAGATGTCTCCAGCCCAGAAAGCAAGCTTCCTTTCAACATTCTTACTTCTAAATTGGAGAGATACGGGTTTGATGAATGGACTGTTAGATGGATAAGGGGTTGGCTGGATGGCCATGTCTGAAGAGTTACATTCAATGGCTCATTGTCCAAGTGGAAACCAGTAATGAGCAGTGTCCCTCAAGGGTCTGTACTGGGACCAATACTATTTAATATCTTCATCAGTGACCCAGACAGTGGGATCAAGTGCACCCTCAGCAAGTTTGCAGATGACACCAAGGTGTGTGGTGCAGTTGATAGGCTTCAGTGCCATCCAGAAACACCTTGACAGGCTTGAGGAGTGGCCCATGAGAATCTCATGAAGTTCAACATGGCCCAGTGCAAAGACCTGCACCTGGGTCGGGGCAATCCTCACTATCAAGACAGGCTGGGGGATGAAGGGATTGAGAGCAGCCCTGTAGAAAAGGACTTGAGGATACCATTGAAGGAAAAATTGGACAACGTGCGCACACAGGCCAGAAGGTCAACCATATCCTAGGCTGCAGCAAAAGAAGAATGCCCAGCAGGTCAAGGGATTCTGCCCCTCTACTCCACTCTGGTGACACCCCACCTGGAATACTGCATCCAGCTATGGAGGCCTCAGTACAGGAAAGACATGGACCTGTTGGAGCAGGTCCAGAGGAGGGCCGCAAAAATGGTCGGAGGGCTCGAATACCTCTCCTATGAGGACAGGCTGAGAGAGTTGGGGTTGTTCAGTGTGGAGAAGGCTCTGGAGAGACCTTATTGTGGCCTTTCAATACTTAAAGGAGGCTTATAAGAAAGATGGAGAGGGACTTTTAGTAGAACCTGTAGTGACAGGACAAAGAGCAATGGTTTTAAAGAGAGTACGTTTAGATTGGACATAAGGAAGAACTTTTTTATGATTAGGGTGGTGAGACACTGGAACAGGTTGCCCAGAGAAGCTGAGGCTGCCCCATTCCTGGAAGTGTTCAAGGTCCAGTTGGACAGGGCTTTGAGCCACCTGATCTAAGTGGATGATGTCCCTCCCTACAGCAGTGGAGTTGGACTAGGTGACCTTTAAAAGTCCCGTCCAATTGAAACCATTCTGTGATTCTGTAATTCCTTGTATTCTTTGGAACTACTGTAGAATAAACATCTCATTCATACACTTTTAGTTTACCTCTATATTTAAAAGGCCTGGCAGTTCAGATAAACTCTAAAGGGTGGACCAAACCTTATATTTTAATTTCTGATTTAAGTGTAATTACTTCTGAGAGCTTCTGTTAGGTGAGGTCAGAAAAGTGACTTATGATCTTGGATAAATGCAGCTGCTGCTGTGGTGCAAAATCTGAGCATGTGGAGTTGTATAAAGCTTCCTGATAGCCTAACTCTACTAATTTGACTTTCTTTTGCAGCTGCATGACTGTACTCTGACCTATGACAATTGATGACTACAGCCAATTAAGGGCTCTGTCACATTTTTGCTCAAGGGTTTGGGTGGGCTATCTGTCAGTCTTGCCACTTACTTTTGAAAAATGCAGAGAGAATGTATATGTCAAATTAAATTTGTATTTTTGTTTGGGTTTTTTGGTGTGTTGCACAGAGGCATGTTGTTAACACATGTATATATGTTTTCACCTTCATGAGTCCTCGGAGTCTTCTATGTAGTGGGAAGAAGTTATTGTTTTCTAGCGTTCAATATCTTAATAAGTTTAATTACAGCAGAAATTTCAAACACATAGTTCTTAAGGATCTCTAAAATAGTATGTAGTTGCACAATTAGATACCCATTGGACTATTTGTATTTCGGTATTAAGGATGCTATCGTGCTGTTTACTGTTTTGGCAGAGTTCATATAGCAGTGGTCACAGATTATCTTTTAAATTTATGTGAAGTACTTTAATCTATTTGCCAACTTTGGAAGTCCTTCGGGAGTCAGAGTTTTTGTTTTGAGAGTTTTGGTTTTGTTCCATGAGAAATTTTGCAGAGTTTTGTTTGATCTCCAGAGAAAACAGACAGTTGATTGTCATTAGAGATGGATACTTGAGTCAAAAGATAAAACATTTTGTGTTATTTTACAGTGTTTCATGATATTTCTGGGGGAAGTCATATAGAAAAGGCTTGAGTTACAAATAGAATCATAAAATAGTTTGACTTTGAAGGGACCTTAGAAGGTCATCTAGTCCACCCTCCCTGCAATGAGCAGAGACATCGTCAACTAGATCAGGTTGCTTAAAGCCCCATCCAACCTGACCTTGAATGTTTCCAGGGATGGGGCAGAAAACAAACACAGGGACAGGAAGATAAGTCCAGGTAAATCATACAATGCTTTGGGTTGGAAGGGGCCTTAAAGATTATCCAGTCCAAGCCCCCCTGCACTAAGCAGGGACATCTTGAACTAGATCAGGTTGCTCAAAGCCCATCCAACCTGAGCTTGAATGTTTCCAGGGATGGGGCATCTACAGCCTCTCTGGGCAACCTGTTCCAGTGTCTCACCACCCTCATTGTAAGAAATTTCTGCCTAGTCTGAATCTACCCTCCTTCAGTTTAAA
>VFFE01009228.1:4809592-4823919 GCA_008921705.1 Burhinus oedicnemus
ACAGTACTGGTCCCAGTACGGATCCCTGAGGGACACCACTTGTCACTGGTCTCCATCTGGACACTGAGCCATTGACCACTACCCTCTGGATGCAACTATCCAACCAATTCCTCATCCACCAAACAGTCCACCCACCAAATCCATACCTCTTCAGTTTAGAGAGCAGGATGTTGTGGGGGACTGTGTCAAAGGCCTTACGGAAGTCCAAGTAGATGAAATCCATAGCCCTTCCCTTATTTACTGATGTAGTCACTCCATCATAGAAGGCCACTAGGTTGGTCAGGCAGGACTTGCCCTTGGTGAAGCCATGCTGGCTGTCTCAAATCACCTCCCTGTCCTCCGTGTGCCTTAGCATAGCTTCCAGGAGGATCTGTTCCATGATCTGCCCAGGCACAGAGGTGAGGTTGAGAAGTTGGTAGTTCCCAGGGTCTGCCTTTCCACCCTTTTGAAGAATGGGTGCAATGTTTCCCTTTTTCCAGTCACCAGGGACTTCACCGGACTGCCATGACTTTTCAAATATCATGGAGAGTGGCTTGGCAACTACATCAGCCAATTCCCTCAGGACTTTGGGATGCATCTCATCAGATCCCATAGACTTATGTGTGTTCAAGTTCTTCAGGTGGTCTCAATCCTGATCTTCTCTTACAGTGGGAAGGACTTTGCTCCCCGAGTCCCTGCCTTGCGGTCCATCCACTCCAGAGGTGTGGGGAGAGAGGTTGCTAGTGAAGACTGAGGCAAAAAATTTGTTGAGTACCTCAGCCTTCTCTTCATCCATTGTTACCACTTTTTCAGTTTTGTTCATCATGGGAGTTACGCTTTCTTTGACCTTCCTTTTCTGGCCAACATACCTGTAGAACCCCTTCGTATTATTCTTTGTATCCCTTGCCAAGTTCAGCTCCAGCTGCGCCTTGGCCTTCCCGACCCCATCCCTATCCAACTGGGCAGCATCCCTGTACTCTTCCTGGGATACCTGTTCCTGCTTCCACTGCCTGTGCATCTCTTGTTTGCCCTTCAGTTTAATCAGCAGGTCTTGACTCAGCCATGCCAGTCTCTTGCCTTCCTTTCCTGATTTCTTACACCTGGGGATTGAGAGCTCTTGCCCTCTACGAAAAGCATTCTTAAAGATCTGCCAGCTCCCTGTTCTGCTCCCTCATCCCTGAGGACGGTTTCCCAGGGGGTCCTACTGACTTAACTCCTCAAAGAGCTGGAAGTTTGCTTTCCTAAAATTCAGGGTCCTGACTTTACTCTTTTCCTGACCTGTATGCCTCAGGACTGCGAACTCCACCAGTGCATGATCACTGCACCCAGGCTGCCTCCAATCTTGATGTTACCGACTACGTCACTTGCCTTGGTGACCATCAGGCCCAGTGGTCCAGTATCGCATCCCCTCTGGTAGGGCTGTCTATTACCTGGCTTAAGAAGGTATCCTCAATGCACTTCCCCCAGGAGTCTCCTGGATTGCCTACAGCTCACCATGCTACTTTTCCAGCAGATATTGTGGTGATTGAAGTCCTCCAGCAGGACGGAGCCTGCGAGCATGATGCCTTCTGTAGCTTGAGTAAGAAGGCTTAGTAGCTTTGTATGATCCATGACATCAATTATCAGGCTTATGGAAGAGTTTCATGACTCTTTTTGTGTGTCTCTTTCATTGGGTGTGAGATCTGCCTTGTCTATATATAAAATTGGATCTTTCATGACAGATGTATGTGAGAAGTTTCTGCTTACCTGTATGTATTACAGAGATCAGTTTTCGTCTGTTTTCTGTCAAACAAACCCTTATAATTTTACCAGAGACTTTTGAACATTTTTTTTTTGTGAATGCTCTATGAAAAAATATAAAGGAAAGAATAGCCAGAACTCCAACAAAGACACATTTGGTGGCAGACTGATGCAATTCATTTGAAGTGATTGCATATACCAGATACGAAATCAACCAGAACAAATTTAACAAAAATATCTTCTTTTAAGGTATCAATTTTGTCCTCCATCACGGTAATCTTGCCCTGCTTTCAAAGTCTTCTGAAATCCAGGAGAATCATGAGAGAGCGCAGCTGTTGAAAACAACATGCTCCTTTCAGTCACTGACAAAATGATGGGTGGAATTACTTTTTTTCCTGGATTTCTTTTTCCTTCACTAAAGCCATGAAATACTAAAACCTCTTCACTGCTTTTGTTCAGACATGTTGTGCTGACCATAACTTGGTGATTGCAGAAATTTATCAAATACTGTGTGGGAGGTGAAAACATTGTCAACATACCCACTCGGATATACCTCCTCTCATTTTGCCACAGATTTGCTATGGATTCCCAAAGACGCTGAGTCAAAAAGTTCTACTGCCATCACCCTTAGGCGTTTGTTCTTCATTTACCAGTAAGGTTTTTTTTAAAAGGCAGAAAAATTGCTAATATTTTAAAAAGAAGCTTCAATTTAGATTAGTAAAAACAGCAAGCTGTCAAGAAGATATGGGTTGGGAGTATCAGTATAAGGGATGAAGAAATAGTTTGTTTAAGGCATATTTTTTAAATTGCTTGGCTAATATTCCTGCCTGAGCAGCAGAGTCATATTGGAGATGTCAGAAATAACTTTTTATGTTTAAAACCCTCAGTTCATGAAGGTGCTGCAGAGGGTGAATTAACTTAATAATCCAAAAATAAGGTCAGTTCAAACAAGATGGGCAAAGAGTTAGTTTACAGCTGTTAGCTTGTAGCCTCCTCAAAAGTGATTTATTTATTTATTTATTTATTTATTTATTTATTTATTTATTTTTAAATCTCCATTTTGGACTAATGTTGCCTGGGAGTAGAAGTGAATGGTGATTTATGTGTATTTGATAGATTACACTGTGTTCTGTATCTGTTGTAAATTATTTCTATTACCTTTCTACAATGTTACTCTTGTACAACAGAGATGCATGGAATTTGTGGGAGACTGTAGCTCTCGAATATTTAATGTCAATTAATTGATTTTTGCTTCTGTTAAAGTGATAATGAGCCGCTCATCAGAGTTTGTCAATGCATGGTAAATTTCAGTTTCAGAAAAATCATCTTTGTGGTTAAAAAATCATGTAAAAAATGTTAGATGTTTAAAACTTTCAAAACTAGCTTTTTATTGCCACCAATCCAGCTAGATATGAACTGTTAATTAACTGTAATTAAATAGCTGTAAAATTCACCAAAAAATAGCTGCCGTAATACAGGTTATTTTCTCCCTGAAATAAATCAACATCCTAATGTAGTCTCTCTCAAATATGCATGTAAAAATACTTGCTTAAACTGTCATTCATTGGCTTCCTGGCAATCTTGGTGCATAGACTGAGATTTTGCCAGATGCAGAATTGCCTTGATTCTTCAGACCATCGTCAGAGCATATTGGTGGGACACTGAGAAGAATTTTGTGTGAATAAGCAGAGGTTTCTGTTCCCTGACACTCTCTAGCCAAAACCTAACATTAGCTAAATTCCTTTTAAAAATGCAGTTTCTATCTGTGTTAAGCTTCAGAGGGCCAAAAGCACAGCGAACTTTACCTTTCCCAAGTCACAGCTACACTCTAAAGGAGAGGGTTAGTACTGACAGTGTTTCTTAGAATTGTCTTTGTTTTTGCTGCATCTAAGGGTAGGAAAGCAAATAAACATTGATGATTTTTTTTTTAAGTTGTGTAATAATAATAATACAGGATAGCAATGAAAAACCTGTTCTATTTGTCTCTATGCTACTATTTCCAGTAAAAGTAAAAATTTTCATAATATAAGCGTCTCCACTCTATGTGATATTGTAATATTCTGCTGCCCTCTAGCCAACTGTGTGAGTTATCTGTTGCAGTCTATGAAGGTCTGAAATGATTTAGGCTTCTTGCCTTTGTACATCCATGCTGCTGCTGAGCTGTTATTTTACAGTTATTTTTAGATTCAGAATTCACCTGTGAGCAAAATGATAATTTCATTTCCAAAATGAAATCACATTATATATCTGCTCACATAGTCTCTGTTTTAAAGAACTTTTAAAACAAAATCTGTCAACCTGTTCTTAGAAATTGATACAAACACTTGTCAGTAAAAGAAGCAGCAATGTTATTTACCTAATTGATAGCATGTTAGTGTACAATGATTTTTGTTTTGTTTAGTAGTTTTATTGTCATATTAGCATGTAGTTTATATTGGCAAGTTATGGCTGAAAATCATTAATTGTATCACTCATTCAAGCCTTAATGCAAATCCTTCACACAGATATTTTATTTATTAGGTTAGCTATAAACAAAGAAGGTGCTGTAACTCCACTGGAGAGTGTTGAGAAGGTATTTAATAGCTAGCATTTCACTTTGTTTGAAGGAAGCTAAATAATTCAAATATTTGATATAGGACCATAAAATTATTAGGACCTTATGAAGTATTCTGGTCTGTTCTATAAGTGGTTCCAGGTCGCGTTTTTTACTAACTGCATTAACATTCACATTTCAGTCAGTTAGCTAATAACAATATTAGTCTGTTTTTCTGTAGTTAGAATGAGTCATAAGTTTCATCGCTGTTGCCTAAGGCCCGGTTCCATTTTGGAGAAAGTTTGCTGAAGTAATTATGCACTTCTAGTGATGTTACAATTACACCAGTGCAAGTACATCTCTGAGGAGTGTTTCCTGTTACTTACTGGATTGTGTATACTTGTTTTTCCTGGTATCTCTGGACATCAGTACAAATCTCCCACTACGCTGTTAGAAAGGATGCTTCATTTTACGGAATCTCCCAGCAGACACCTCAGATTAGTGTGAAATAATTGCTTCTTTATAAGTTTGTGCTACTCATTATTTAACCGTAAGAGGTTTAGATACTTCCCCTGTATGTCGGAGTACAGTACAGACAAATAGGATATGCATCTATGTGTAGATATGTAGAGGCTTTGAAAAGGTTGTTCTTTTCCTTAATAACTTGCTGGGTTGAACATAAAATTTTAGGTCCATTTCTTCTGTTCATTAAATGTTTTGCTCCGAGGTTCACTATGCATATAGAAATGGATAAATCTCCAGTATCTTGGCTCTAAGTACTGGCCCATTTGAATGCGTTTATGTGAATATAGTGCTATGGTCAATCTATGCTTAGAAATTACTCACTGCAAACTTTTCACCTCTCGAGTTTCTTCATCCTTTCATGACTATGTAACTCACTCAAGAACAGTATTTTTTAAAATTTGAAGAATTATGAAGACCCTTTCTTTGTCATCTTCTGTATTGAATTAAAATATCCACCTTTTCCTGGTAAGTATTTTTTCTTGTAGATACTGATTACAGTTATGTCTCACAGGACAACAGTACTTGTACTGTCACTTGCTGATTCCACACAATGCATTTCTTTGAGTTTGCTCCAGTGAGCCCTAGTCTTTAGAAATTTTGATGTAGCAAGGAAAGATATGTTACCTTTCTATTTTATTCTTATTAACAGACTGACGTAGTTGGTTTACACTATGGGGGGGTTTAATGCTAATTAAAGATCTCTGATATAAATTCTTTTAGTCAATGGAGTCAATGCTTTCTGTGTGCTTTTGTTTTTCCTCCAGCTGTTGGTGAGAAGCAACAACCTTTCTGACAAGATCACAGTTCTGTCTGGGAAAATTGAAGAGATCTCCCTGCCTGAGAGTGTTGATGTGGTAATTTCTGAACCAATGGGTTATATGCTGTTCAACGACAGGATGTTGGAAAGTTACCTCCATTCCAAAAAATGGTTGAAGTCAAATGGTGAGTGTGTCACCACAGTTATCCCTCTGCATAGAGAAAGGAAGACAAAAAGCTTCTGAAAGAAGAAGAAAAAAATCTTAAATTGGTAGTCCAGGATTGTCTGGTTTTATACTTTGTTCTAGCCCTACCACCAACATCGAGGGGGCCCAGGAGAATTAGTATGATGAGGCAGCCACCATTGCTCCCGTACTATGCTGTGACTTCTTGGTGTTTCACAGTGGAAATAGGTTTTGAGTATGCTGCTGTTGCACCGCTGAGTTCTGCTTGTGTTTTAATCTTAACCTGCTGCTGTATACACTATGATTGCATCTCTGTTGCAACATATCACAATAGATGATGGCACATTAGCCTCAACTGCCAGGCAATGGAATGTAGATGAGAGCAGAATGGTCAAATAGGATGAGCATTTTTTGGTGGAAAAACTCTAATATGTTGTCTTCAGGAAAACTGTGAAGTTCAAATTGTTTTGACATCCTTTCATTGGGCTTCTCCTAAATACCTTATTCTAATACTTGGATATTGCCTTTTGAGTGACATGTGAGATTCACAGCATTCAGTGCTCTGTCTTTCATCCCTCCTGTGTTTGGCGGAGTTTTGAAGGGAATCTGTAAGTTCTAGGGCCTCATGGAGAACTTTGAGAGGCAAATCTGAGCATCCAGTTACTGAATGACAAATCTTTCTACATGAGCTGCTGAAAATGAACTATGAAGTGTCTCTTTAAAAGACTTCTTTAAAAGAGACCTTTCTCAAGTAAAATTTCTGCAGCATGGAAGTTTTTGAAGCATGGACTGAATCTGTGCTTCAGTGGAGAGACTTTGCTGTTGAGTTGTTTCAAACTTGCAAAGCCCATTTGGGTACTGTTTTTCAACTCAGCCATCGATCTTAAGTCTCCCATTTAGATTCTTAGGGCCCAGTTGCAGAGGAGGACTTCTGAAAACTGATCAGTAGTCAGCTCATTTTCAGTTTTAAATGAGTGAATGCCTTTAAAGATACATGCCTAACTTTCTGATTGCTCACTTGTAGAGTGGGGTGAATCATCTTATGTGGACATTATTAAACTTAATTGTGACATTTTGAGTAAGTTGCTAATATTTAGTATAGTTAGGTTTGGAAACATTCTGTCCGATATTCTCTGCAAACTTGTTAAACTTGTTAAACTCCCCACAGCCAGTTTTAAAAAGCATGTCTAATTTGTGAATGGGTGTTGTTCTTTATTTAAATTCATGTGGACTCTGCCTACATGACGTACTTAAAAAAGGAAAGCTGTTTCCTTTTCCCTCCCCTCCTCTACCTGTCCTCCCCTTCAACTTTGCATTGTGTTTTATTCCAGTTTAAAAAAGAGTGAAGAATATGCTCAAGTGTAGCTCAAAATGACCAGGCTTTGATTCCTGCTTCCATTGACACATGCACAATACAATACAAGGGCTTTCATTTAAGCTGCTAGGCAGTCTGATGTACTGTCCACAGAAAATAATGGAAGTTAATTTCTCTGGTTTCCCAAGCCATTAGAGTGCAAGATCCTAGTGAAAATGTATTCTTGCAAACTAGTAGATGAGGATTTCATTCCCTGCCCTGTCACTGATTTGCCACTCCATGCAAATAAAATTCTGTTTCTCAACTTCAGCATCTGTAAAAGAAGAAAAGAAAAAAAAAAAAAGGTGTAATACACATTTTTGTGTTTGCAAAATTTTCAGTATTTACTCTGAATTGCTATGAGTTTCCTGGATAAAAGTCTTAAGAGTGAAGTGCATATAACTACTTCATTCATTAACAGCAGTTCTTCCAAATTTGACTAAAACCATACCCCGCAGTTTAATTCAAGATAAAGTCTGAGATTTAATGCAAATCCTTCACACAGATATCTATTAGGTTAGCTATAAGCAAAGAAGGTGCTGTAATTCAACTGGAGAGCGTTGAGAAGGTACTTAGCTAGCATGTCACTTCATTTGAAGGAAGCTAAATAATTCAAATATTTGATATAGTACCATAAAATTATTAGGACTTTATGAAGTATTCTGGTTGGTTCTATAATTTGTTCTGGGTTGAGTTTTTTACTAGCTGCTTTAGCATTTTCACATTTCAGTAACCCATATATTAATGAAACTAAGTGTTAAGATATCTGAAGTGTATGACAATTGCTGCTTCTGAACTGGTGATTTCTTGCTAGTGAAGACATTCCTGTAGAGACATCTGCGGGACTATAGAATCACAGAATATCCTGAGTTGGATCATCAAGTCCAACTCGTTACTCCACACACGGCAACCTTAACATTAAAACATGTATTTAAGGGCATTGTCCAAATGCTTCTTGAACCCTTGCCTTTCTACTTTATATTGTCTTTTGTTTACTAGGAATGATGTTCCCAACATACAGTGACATTCATTTGGCTCCTTTTTCTGATGAGCAGCTGTACATGGAACACTACTCCAGAGCCAATTTTTGGTAATGATTGTTTATGTCATTTTGTTTTTATCAAAGATTCAGTGCAGCTTAAAAATTAAATCAGTTCTTTGATTCAGCACAAACTATCTGTCAACATTGGAAGAGAATGCTTTTATGTTTTCCATGTTCACTTCTGCTCTGGCCTACAGTCATACTGTTTATTGTGCAAGTCTGAAGGATCTCTCAGGAAGTGCTAGAGCTGACAGGGTCTCTTTTTGAAAGAGAAATTGACTCTACGGAGCATCCATTGTGAGAAAAAGAGTTGACTGTGAATCAGGTGCTAGTGTTTCCTTTGCTACACCAGTGTAGTATGCTGCAGCTGATGGTCATTGTTATTGCCTGAATTCCCAGGTGTGTGAGCATAGAAAGATTCCTTGGCAGTCTTCACAGAGAATAAGTATTAATTCCCATGTCCTGAACAATTTCTAATTTGATAGTTACTATCTGTCCACCTAAATTTTTCATGCAGCTTTAACTAGAATTTGTACTGCTTTTGCCTCGGAGTATCCCACTGCTACTATCCACTGTTGAGCTGTTGCTTTGCTCTACATAGGAAGAAACATTTACAGTGATATTCTATTGAGGAGAAATTGAGATTATTCCGTTTCAGCAAAGGACAGGTTTATTTTTAAACATCTCCAGTCCTTCATGTGATACAGATCAGATAATTTATAAATAAGCCATTTATAGATTATTATTTACATGTTTTGGATAAAAAGTACCATGGAACTCCGGGGTTAACTGTTTTTAAATCTTCTGGAAGATGATAAATGGAGGCTTTCAATGCAGTTCTTTCAGCTGGCAATGTGGAATGTGAACATTAAGTGGTCCTCAACAAACCTATTTGTTGGTTTCTTAGATTAAAGACAAAGTTTTCTTTCATGCCCAGTTTACCATATAACTGCTTATACTTAGAAGGTTTCTTCTGGCTGCCTCTGAAGTACAACTATGACAAAATCTTACTATTTCTATAGTGATTGAAGGAGTGAGAGAAATTTGGGTGATTTACATGCTAAAACCTTTGCTGGCATTGTTACTTTATACAGCCAGTTTATGCTCTTTTGTCTCACTGTGTAGGTTGAGCCAGTTATGAAATGTTTGCATTGTATGTTTACAATCACAAAAAATGCAACAGTATTTTTCCATGTTAAGAGACTGAGAAAAGCAGGTAGAAGTAAGTTCTGATAAGTTTTTGCATCTCAACTGTCATTCAGGTCCCTCTTCCCAAAGATCCTGGTTTTTTTGGTTATATACATGACAGGTCAATGAAACATATTAGACTATAAATTACAAGACTGAAGCACAATGTTGTACCACAATGCAGATTCTTCATCAGTTAATATAGAACATAGATACATACTTAGTACTTAGAAGCAGAAATATAGCTTTTTTTCCCCAGGTCTATACAAGACTGGACGTTACTGCCAATATGAAAGCATTTCATTTCAGGCTGCTTGGGATGCTTCATCTTCATTTGTAAATAAATATAAGGGCTCTGTGGAATACCTCTGAGGTGTATGTGTGCGTACCTCCATGAACACTGATGTATATGGTAATGTTACTGGTCGTGGGAAAAAATCTGCTGCCTTTTGTTGTTTAAGAATTGTACAGTTGGGACTGAATAGTCCAGCTAGATTAGTTTCTTACAGTTTGTTAACACAAATACACCATCTGCATTCTAAAAAAAAAAAAAGAGAAGAGAACTTCATCTGTATCTAGCAGAGGAGGGCCACGAAGATGATCAGAGGGCTGGAGCACCTCTGCTATGAGGACAGGCTGAGAGAGTTGGGGTTGTTCAGCCTGGAGAAGAGAAGGCTCTGGGGAGACCTTATAGCATCCTTCCAGTATCTGAAAGGGGCCTACAAGAAAGCTGGAGAGGGACTTTTTACAAGGGCACGTAGTGACAGGACAAGGGCTAATGGCTTCAAACTGGAAGAGGGCAGATTTAGAATAGATATTAGGAAGAAATTCTTTACTGTGAGGGCGCTGAGACACTGGAACAGGTTGCCAGGGAAGTTGTGGAGGCCCCATCCCTGGAAGTGTTCAAGGCCAGGTTGTATGGTGCTTTGAGAATCCAGGTGTAGTGGAAGGTGTCCCTGCCCATGACAGGGGATTGGAACTGGATGATCTTTGAGGTCCCTTCCAACCTAAACCATTCTATGATTCTATGATTTGATTCTAGTTACTCTACAGGCATAAATTTAATAAGCTGATTTATCTGTCAACCACTGCAAGGCTTTCAGAGAACTGAATAAAGAGGAAAACCAGATTTTTCAGGTCTGCTTTAGTAACTAATTTCTCTTTGCACCAAGAACGTTTTTGTCATTGACATTGTTATCACAGACTGTAGTAATACTATGTAATTATGATAGCGATCAGCTTGGTATCTAAGTTGCCGCACACTGAAGTCTTTCCCCCACCCATCCTTGCAAAAGGACATCTCCCATTTTTAACAGTTCTTTTTATTACCTACTTTTAATTTTTTTATGAGAATGTTTCAACCAAACTAACCACAGAAATGTCACACAATTACCCTTGATGATACTCCTTGTATATCAGGTTCTGTTTGATATATTCCTAGACAAAATAGTTTGTGTCCTTACAGTATAATTTATTGCTGTCTTCAGATGTCCCCTGAGCAGAGGGCTATAGTATCAGTCCTCCTGTCAGTCTACATAGTTGTAGTTTTGTATGGATATACGCCCCGGACATTGATTGTGCAAGAGGATTAAATACTCTTGAGGTTACTGAGTCTTTGCAGACCAATAAATTAGTGCTTCTAATGTCTTCAACCGAATGTGGAATCAAAATGGCCTGAGTGAGAATGCAGTAGTTCTGCTTCTGCACCACTCTAGGACATTCATGTTCTTATTATTGAAAGGTCTGGATATCCTGATAGACCCAGAGCTATAAAAGTCCTATTTCAGACAAAGCACTTTCTCAGGGCTTTCTGAAAGTAAACTATCTAAACATTTGAAGTAAACTACCATGAACTAGTTGGTGACAGCCTTTGCTAAGCTTCAAATTCCAGGCCTCAAGAAACAGCTTTCATTCATTGTCCAACTTCGTTACTCAGAACAGATGATGTGTTTTGTGTATAATAAATCCTTTCCTATTTAGCTAAATCTATATCCTGTGTCTTAGAGATTGGATATGGTTTTGGATCCAGTTGGATGATAGTACTTGAGCAAAAGACTGAAAGAAATATTTAGATTTTCAATTTGAACTTTTATCTGGTAAAGGCACCAGCACTTTAAAAAACCTTTAAAACCCTATGCAAAAATCATGCTGTGATTTCTAACATTAGATGCAGCAGTTAGCATAGCCTGTTTACTGTACAAAGAAAGGCCGCGTTTCTCATACACTTAGAATTATTGTCTTTGATCTATACAGTAATAATAATTATGAGACTGTGTAAGTATGTTTTGTTTCTCTTCAGGCCTATGGATTGCTTTACTGTTGTGCTTCAGAGTTGCATATTAGTTTGTATTTACCAGTAATCATTTCTAAAAGTGTGACAGTGTATAGTCTACCATAGAAGAGCAGACTGCTCTCTTTGTTGGTGAAAACCTTGCAAAGATAGAAAAATACAAAACATAAATATACAGCAAGTGGTTAAAAATAGTGTGCATTTTGTCTGTGTTTCTCATCAGTGATAAATAAGCAACTCAATTATACAGTACAGCAAACATATGGAAAAGGGTAAAAGATCACTTGCAGTTACTGGTATCAGCTGATTTCCTCTGTTGTGCTCATTTGAGTTAATCTCAGATATCTTTAAGGCATACAGTCATCTAGGCATCTTCCCTTTATGCAGTTAGCACAGAACTAGTAATGCAGAATTTATCAGTATTAAAGTGATATTGCCAGATTGGTTTACACTAACTCATCCACTTTGAAAAAATTATGATAGTTTAGGAGTTGTACGATGTTGTAACAATGAGGACAAACATTTAAAGTTTCCCTTTTTAAGTGCTTCTGAAGACTTGGAAGGCTTGACCATGGTTTTGTATCTAGATAACACTTCCATCACAAGGAGTTGAGCTTCCTTGCTGTTTCCCTTTTGTATTCCCTTTTGTTTATGTTATTTGGAAGTAAAGATACCTGTTAAACTTTTCAATGACTTGATAAGAGGGTTATACGCAGGAGGAAGATTACTGCAAGCATGTATATTTTCATTTCAGATTTCCAAATGGAAATAGTCTGAATATACATTAAATGCAAATTTGCATACATTCATAACATAAAAATACTAATTTTGTTTCCCCATTCAGTTGGTATAGGATGGCCTTTATTTTCCTCTTTAATGTCAGTAAAAAGGAGCAGATCTGTAATACAAGTGTCCTCATCACTATTTTGATTTATACAAGGTCCACCCCCCATTCTGGAATAGCTCAAGATTACAAAAGTAGTTTAAGAGTGCCTCAGCCCTTCTCCCTATTCTCTGCTTTCTGTGTGGATTCCTTCAGAAGCATAGTGTGAAATGTCTCCATATGTCCATTTGAGGGGATCATGTCACCTCAGAACTGTATAGGATGTCTGCAGGAAAGGTAAAGTAAGCTAAGGAGGGCTGCAATTTGGCCTCTTGGCAGATGGGAGAAAGGGAAAGAGGAGCAACACTTCACCTGCCATTTACAGTTGTTGTGCCTGGGTCTGGTTGGAACCCAGAAAAAACATTTTTCCCTTAACAGTTTATGTGTTACTGTTTCTAGGTACCAAGAATGCTTTTATGGGGTCAACCTGTCCAGTCTGCGCAGTGCAGCTGTGGATGAGTATTTCCGACAACCCATTGTGGTAGGTTTGTATGTCTGGGGGTTATTTTTTGTGTTTGCCCCCCTCCCTATGTCATCCCCTCCACAAAATCCTAGAGGTACAGTAGCCTCCTTGTTTAACAGAGCTCTGTGGTTGTTGGGTAGAGAGCCAGGAACTAACTCTGCAAATGTGAACAGAGCTGCTGTCGAAGGTTAACTACTATATGTAATATTCCTGGTTTTGCTATGAATAACAGATATCTAGACATATACACACATTAGGAAGTCACAGCATGTGAACAACTGTCTTCCTAACATGCAACTAGCTTCCCTCAGTGTTTCCAGTCTCTTAAACAAATGACTTGACCTTGATTTTTCCCTTCCCATCTCTGATCCACAAATCAAAGGGAAAGAGAAAGCAGCCAAGCAAAGAGGTTTCTGTATTATGAAACAACTTTTTTAAAAATATGTAAATATCCTTATTTTATTGGCAACTTGGATCTAGTACCTGCCATTCTCCTCCTTTCTTTTTAGTAAAAGTCTAGGTGGTACCTAGTTAGAAATAATGCGGGAGAAATCCTTCTCACCTGTCTGGGGAAAGAACCTGAACAATCCCCACCCACCACCCCCCACTCCAGTATAATGTTTCCAGGTAGGTGCAATGAAAAGGTTCGCTTTCAGAAATTTGACTGCAACAAATCTTGGCTAGCTTTAGGCTAACTGGTTTAAGTAGTGATAGCCATGTAGCTGCTGTGACATAGAGACCCTAAAACCTGTGCAGAAATCTGGACTACTGATGTGACCTTCTGCACTCAACTGTTTTTAGTACTTGAAACAGATAAAACTCTCAATTGTCTTCATAAATTTCAGCCATATCTTTGACTACAGTGTGGTCATTCTCAGTGCTGGCTCTTTGGCTTTCCGTTAGAGAATGGAGTAATTTGTAGGACTGCAGTACACACTTACATCCTGTCTGAAGTACATGTTTGATTTCTCAACTGAGATTCTTCCTCCCTTGAAGATCAGAAATGCATTGCCCAATAAAAGCCACATTAAATTATTTCTTTTTAAAAATCACATATCTCCTTGGCTTCCCCTTACTCTGTAGACAGATTTTAGTTCTTAGAGGGGTTCACTGGGGGAGGATGTGATACAAGTCTTTATGTTAAGAATGTATTTTACTTATGAAAGAGCTTCTGAGCAGTGATAGATTAGGACTAGTACATGTGATTAAAAAAAGAAAAATGAAGGGAAAAGTTTTCATTTGCTGACTGACTACTCGTAACTTTTTTCTAGAGAGCAATCTGTATTAAGTAATTTTGTTTCCCATACTTGATAATTTAATTTTCATCTATTTCCATACTGTCTTAGTTTGGCTTACCCAACTGTGTAATACAGAAGAGCACATTAAAAT
>VFFE01009228.1:4823939-4835488 GCA_008921705.1 Burhinus oedicnemus
ATATAAAAAAAAAAAAAAAAAAAAAAAAAAAAACAGGCCAAATAAACCAACCTTTTTTTTTTTATAAGTGATCAATTTCTGGACAAATTTTCTTGTTTCTAGGTTGAATAAAACAGTCTTTGATAGGTATGTAAACTGTCAAATATATTAAATCCTGATAATATTGCAAAAATCTAACAGTGTTCTGAGAGATGTTAAAGAAATGAAACATTTAAAATTAGTTTATTGGGGTCAAGGGTGATTTTTGTCTTTTTTCCCTTTTTTTTTTTACAGAAAACAAGTTTATACACTGACAAGACAGAATGGTAACACTTCCAACTCTTTTTTTTATAACCTCTATAGGATACTTTTGATGTGAGAATTCTCATGGCAGGGACAGTGAAGTACACCGTCAACTTCATGGAAGCTGCTGAGGAAGATTTGCATAGGTCAGCAGACGCCAGCAACCTACTCTTCATCTGCTGTTTTTGTAACTGGCTGTTTATCGTTGGTGCTCAGAGACAGAGAAAGCTTTGGTGGTGGACGTGGAGGAGGGAAGATGACATGACAAAATGATTAGTAGACCACTCATAATGTACCGGAGCATTCATCTGCATGACTGTTTGTCTAGTATTAGCAGAGAAGCCTGTTCGTGAGCCTGTGAAACACTGGAGATTGGTTCACAAAATTTTCCTACTGAAAGGGATAAAACAGGCTCTGGAGGACAGTGTTTACTTCTTAGCATTATACGTTGGGACGCATTTAATGCTAGTTACAAGGCAATTTTTGTTTTTCTGTATAGACAACCTAAAAGACCTTGTCAAATGGTGTCATCACAAGCTGCCTTGCTGAACTCTTGTGTATCTCTTTTTTTTTAAACATTTTCCAGTCTATCAGGAGTCAGCTGTACCTCTTCACTTCCCTCCAGAGCTCCTTCAAATCTTTAGTTGGAAAGTCTTATATATAAACCAGTCTGTATCCCTTGTGTCCTAGAATGACAGCAGAGAAGCCTCCTTCTCAGTACGTCTGTGAAATAAAATGTACCATATGGGAGAACTTGAGGGACTACTTCAAGTCCTTGCAAGACAGTCTCATAAGGGGAAAATATCACAGACTGTATTTGAAGCTCTGAACCCTTGTTGTTTCAACATGACTCACAACTAATTGTATAAATGACATGGTCTAGTGAGAGAGAAGAATTGCTCTAAGAGGGGGGAAACAGCTGGAGAATAGCATTCCAGTTTCAGCTGGCTAGTGTTGACTTCCTGCAGTGGTTCTCAGAACTAACATGTTCATACCTGAATGCTAGTTTTATTATATGTTTCTGCAAGAGTGGGTGAGATTTGGGTTCAACTACATAGCCAGTAATAGTTCTTTTGGAAGGGAAGATATTCCAGCTCTTGCTCAAGCAGGTCAATTTTTCCTTCTAGTTCCAGTAGTAGTTCTGTTTGTCAAATTTGTAGTGGAACATTTTCCTGTTCAAAATAGTATTTAAACTAAATCCAAGTCCTTCACTGGCAATGGGAAGTTTTCCACTGGAAAGACTGAACCCCTATATTTATAACAGTCTGCAGTGTTGCCACAAGTGATGCAGTAACACTTGTGTATTGGCATATTTGATTCTGCTATTGAATAAGGCACACAAAAAACTAACACTTAGATCAGTGCCGTTGGTTAATTCTATTGACACAGAGAAAAAGAGCATATCCTTTTAAATATATGGAAAATTGAGACATAAACTGATGAATAAGAATGGAAATTCATAAATTAGTTCAAGGTACATTTCTGGCAGAATTTCCAGTACTTTTTGGAAATTACTTTGGCAGCATTTTGTTTTTTCTCCTGCAGAGTGGAAATCCCTTTTGTTTTCCAAATGATGCAGTCTGGACTAATCCATGGCCTGGCCCTCTGGTTTGATGTGGCATTTGTAGGATCACTGTAAGTACTTTTTCCTTCTTCCTATGAAATACTAGCTACAGGGGAAAAAATTGCATCTTTCATATGAAGTGTGCCAGAACTAGACCTTTATCTGGTGCTGACCTTGTTTGTAATGTAATTCCTTCATATTAAAGAAATTATTCCTTCCAGAGGTAACAAGAAGTACGATAAGCTAGTGCTAACGGTATGACTAGGTGGTTGTGATCTTGCTTCCCATTGATTGGCATGCACATTATCTATGGTAGGCCACATCCGGGAACTGTTGAGGATCAAAATGCATTGTTCCACACAATGTTGATTCTTTGTAATATTATAGACCTTTCTGTTTTATGTTTTAAGTAAAGCAGCAGCATTTGAACATTTCCCTTTCGGGATGGTCTTGTTTGTGGGCAAAAAAGGACAGTAGGTTGTAAGTTCCAGCTAAAAAAATGGGAATGGAGAGAATTTCACCAGGCTTGGGAAAATTCTTCACTGCAGCACCACGCACTTATTTCAAAATGGGGACATTCATTTGGGATAGTAAGTAGATGAAAATTAAATAAACTTGCTCAGGTAGTCAATACATAGATTCCAGCTATCTGTATTTAGCTCTTAGATAAGATTTGTTGATTTCCACATTAAATTGATCTAGTTTTAGATGAAGTGATTTTTTTCAATACATTGTAAAATGCACTTCTGTTTATTTGTGTTGATAAATGCCTTTTATTAACCTTTTGTAACCACGGCTACAAAGATGATTAGGGGACTGGAGCAGCTTTCTTATGAGGAAAGACTGAGGCACTTGGGTCTTTTTAGTCTGGAGAAAAGAAGACTGAGGGGGAATCTCATCAATGCTTATAAATACTTAAAGGGAGGGTGCCGGAGGATGGGACCAGTCTTTTTTCAGTGGTGCCCAGTCATAGGACAAGAGGTCACGGGCACAAAATTGACCATAGGAAGTTCCATCTAAACATGAGGAGTAACTTCTTTCCTTTGAGGGTGGCAGAGCACTGGGACAGGCTGCCCAGAGAGGTGGTGGAGTCTCCGACTCTGGAGACATTCAAAACCCACCTGGACGCCATCCTGTGCAACCTGCTGTAGGTGACCCTGCTCTGGCAGGGGGGTTGGACTAGGTGATCTCCAGAGGTCCCTTCCAACCCCTGTGATTCTGTGATTCTGTGAAATGAGGATTGTCAATAATTCAGACTAGTATATCCATTAAAAGAAAATGGACATATGTGCATTTGTATTTACTTTAACAGCTGATAGTAATATTTTTAATCTTAAAAGAGGAACCAGAAACTCCACATCAGTTAAAACAGTACAGAAAATTGCAGACATGTAGGAACTGACTGAAATGCTCTGCTGAGAAGGCCTCCATTTTGGAGTAGGCAATTGCTTAATCAGCAGCTTTTTCATGTTTCTACAGCTCTGGAAGTTTTGTCTTAGCACTTGGAAATCTCAGTGGACTGGGCTTGCAGTATTAGCTGTGTTATCCCTTTCTTTGCACTTAAAGCCCCTTTCAATATATTATTGAAATATCTCTTGCAAGTGAAAACTAAGTATAGGACCTTCTTGGGGAGTGTTGTTTAACGATGAAACTACCATTGTGAAGAATCGCATTGCCACATTCAGGACAAACCTTCATTTTTTCTAATTTGTTGAAATTGTCTGAGTGGTAAGAGAGGAGAGAAATTAGTATTCTGTGTCCTGGCAGTGTGGAAAGAAGAGAAAACAGGAGTCTGAAGAGTCTCTTTTTTGAATCTCTGTAGTTGGCTTAGGCACAGAGATCTGGTGGTGACAGGCACAGTATAGATAAAGAAAGAAAATGAGGCATAACACTGATTTCCTGAAGTAGGGTAGAATCACTCCCCCAGTTTACTTGAAGGCAGTTTAAAGTTTATTACAAGCAGTTGAGGCCTCACATACATAAAGGTCTAACAACTTAAAATTGTTTCTGAGAGGAGAAGACAGGAGAGAAAGTCTAGATAGTTTTTCTTGTTTGTTTTAGGGTAACTGTTTGGTTGTCCACTGCACCGACAGAACCTCTCACTCACTGGTATCAAGTACGCTGCCTTCTTCAGACACCCCTCTTTGCTAAAGAGGGGGAAACTCTCTCAGGGAAAGTCTTACTTGTTGCCAATAAGCGGTAAGTGTAAAATCTTCCCAAACGAATTTTGTAGTGTGGCTGTTCTTGTTAGAGGTACCCAAAAAGACAATAGTTAATTTTGGGTACACTTGTACCCACATTTGTTATTTCTGGTACCATTACTAATTTACATAGTATCACTCAGACAGTTATGTAGTCTCACAAGGTCAATATTGTGAGACTCTGCTCACCAAAATGTCTTCATGTTCCACTCCAGTTACCTGTGATGTTCATTCTCACATACCTTCTCCTTAACCACCTGTCACATCCTGCCTTCCCTCACAGTGCTACTTGCAGCTTTTGTCAGTTTTCCACTCCGCTGTCTTTCACATGCAGCACGTTTCTCAGGTCATGTCCAGTCATTTTCCACACCTTGTTCTGGTAGTGTAAGCTCTGGCCATGTCTTCATCAGCAGCCTTGTTGTTTGCCTGAAGCCCCAACATCCCTTGTCTCGCAGCAAGTCCTGTGCAGAGGCAAGGAGAAGTGGGGTTGATCCCAAATCCATTACATTTTTCATTTGGAAAAAAATTCCTTATGGACATGCTCCCCTGTTTAAGAACAGTGCTTTTCATATGTTGTTTGTCCTTCCACTGAGGCTAGTGAAGATGGCTGCTTTTGGAAGGGCATATTTCCTCACCATACTTCTCTGCTGTTCCTGCTGTCAGTCAGATGTTTGGTAACTCCAGTCCTATGCTTTGCTTTGAAAACAGTCCTCAAGTGATGAGGTCACACAAGTTGCAACCTAGTTTGCTTATGTATATGTGCAGTTTTAACAGAAAACAAAGCCTCCTCGGTGTAGGAACGTGAATCTTTTTTTTTCCCTTTTTTTCTTTGGGCGGGGGGGAGGCATGCTGACCAGTCAGGTGATTCCGTTGACATTAAAGCTGTCAGTAATACTTCTGGGCTCTTTAATCACAGCAGCAACAAATACTTGATTTGGGACTTGTCAAATTTCGAGATCTTCTGCTTAGAAATTCCTAATGGAGAAAATAAATAATACAGATCTTGATCTGTCTCTTCCAAATGTAAAATGTATTCATATTTTAATGTATAAAAGAAACACTGTAAGCCACAAAGTGTTCACATGACCACTGCTGTAAATACGTCAATCCATAAGGCATATCTGCAATGGAGCATGGCTCAGAGACACCTGAGCTACCGACCTTGCAAGACTGAGAATGAGAAGCGCTTTAATCGTGTGTTAGCACTGAGCTAACAACTCCTGCCACAAAGCTGATCTGCTTTCAGGATCAACATAGCACCTCTATGTAACTCTGCAGTTGCTGTTCAGTGCAGGAGGACCACCTTTGGTCAGCTTCAGCATTTTGGTATGCTCTCAGTGGTCCTCTTTATTTTCTGTGTAAGCTCGGTTTCTTGCAAAAAGTCCTGTGAAAAATACCCTTCCTGGTGAAATCCAGGACTATGACAAGAGTGAACCTAATGCATTTTGTCCAGTTAGATATTTTTGATCATGAAATAATACTCTGATTGTACTTGCTAATGTTGAAATTTATAGTATTTCTGACAGAGAGGGGGGAAAAAGACCTTTTGCTATTGAATACTAGCAGTGTAAAATTATGGTTTTTAGATGCAAACTCTTAAAATCACTTAAACATCTTGTAAATTTTACTTCTTTAGAGATGATTAAATAATCATGTCCTTGCACTGATACCACTGCAAATAAATTTCCTTTGCTTGTTATACTAAGTGGTTATTATTCAGACAGTAACTACACCTGTATTTTTTCACACACGATGTTATAGTTGTTTTAGTTCCATTTCCTCTTTTTTATACTTCTCTTTCTGATGCAGACAAAGTTATGATATTCAGATTGTGGCTATGGTGGACCAGACAGGATTTAAATCTGGTAACATTCTTGATTTAAAGAATCCGTTTTTTAGGTAAGAAATGCTTTTGACTAAAATAGACCATTGTAGAGTGGTAACTTCTTGTATGACAGGAAGCAAAGCACACCTACTGTGGAAGAACAAGTTTCTTACCTCTTACAGTTTATTTTATTTCTACAGGTATCATTGTTTTGTATTAGCAGTAGTTACTCATATAAGCAAATATTCTATTTAGGCTGTGTGACAAAGAGCAAAAGAAAAAAGCTTTATTGAAGATCTGCAATGATTTAGTGCCGTGACAAAATAGTAGACCTTCACTTACTTGAACTAATGTATACTTAAAATCTTTTGCTGTTTCCTGTTGTGTGATGTGCATCATTGTGACTCGAGGAATGTGCAATATGCCAAGATGCACTCTGCTAAGCATATAAATTGGTATTACTGTTTGACATGATGGACCTGTCCTTTCTGTATTAAACATAAGAGGAGGAAAAAAGTCTACCTGCTGCAATCCTTTCCAGCTGAGCAGGGACCTTCAGTGGGCATTGCTACAGCACTGTATTTTGGGAAAAGCTGTCAATTACAGATCAAAACAAGCAGGAGGAGGGAGCCATGAATTCTTCAAAAGAAAAAAAAAAGATTTTTGAGAAAAACTGTCTGTCTGTGTTCTGTTCTCATTCTTACACTGTATTTGGCGTAAAAATAGACAAATACAGCTGGTGGAATTGATTTTTTCCAGAGGTACACATGGAAAATGCTTCCCTCATTTATTATGTGTTTCCCATTTCCTATTTTTTTGACTCAGACCTATATGACAATTTCACAGTAATTCTGTAAAACAAGATGTCCATTGTGTCTGATGAAAATTAATTAATTTTCATCTGTACATCAAAAGTGCAGCACAGCAGTCATTTTGTCTTTAGAGTGGGGCCCTTTTGATTAAATTTGTAAAAGTGCCTTTGAAATAAAGACTGTTCATGGAAGACTTGCAATAACTATAAATAAAGTCATGCATTGGAAAAGATTGATTTCGTCAGATTTGATCTGTGACATGGACAGCGTCTAGCTTGCTTATGTTTTTGGTTTGGCTAATACAGGTTTCAAATCTAAAAGCTTTTTGTGAGGATGATTGTAATAAGTTTACTGGTCTTCTACAGTCTCTGTTTTACTCTCAGCACCCATTGTGCAACTGCAAGTGACTTCCCAATGATGACACCAGTCTACTCATTTAGAAACAAAAGAAGCTTTTGTTAAGGGTTTTTAACTTATATAAAATGTAGAAATCACTTTCAGAATGCTATTGCTCATATGCCAGAAAGCAGGGGGGGAAATGGCCAAGTTGTGTGTTACATAAAGAAGTGCTTTAAGTTATATGAAGTGGTATTCTAGTTTGAACATTGAATGTAAAAATGTCACTGTGTGATTTCATGGTTGCTAGCCAATTAACCATATGGAGTTCAATAATTTAGACTGCTGTTCTTTCATACATTTATTCTTAGAGTGCCTGATTTGAAATCCTGCCACAACACACTAACCCCATTTTAACAGGGTTCCCCTGTGAGGCTCCACATTTTGTTTATTGATCCTTCTCCATTCTGCCCCTACCCTCCTATAGCAAGTACCAGAACTCTGAAAGAGTTAAAAAAACAAAGGCAAAGAAGACTTCCCAAAAGAAAAATGCTTATTTATAAACATGAGGAAATTTTCAAACCATTTTATAAGGTTTTTAAAAATTAAAATATAATCCAGGTTTTAAACTAGGACATGCAAACTACTGTGCATGATGGGACATTATACCAACACATACAGCCTAGCTCTCTTCACTGCTTCATAGTGTTCCTGATAGAAATATTTATCTCTGTACCACAAGGACGGATAGTAGGGAAGAGGCAATTCGGGACATTTTTCGCTTGTTTAACACAACTCCATACTAATTCTGTAGCGTAAGGTAAAAATAAAGGACTGGACTTGGAAACGTTTCAATTTCTATGAACGTAATGGCCTGAGCTGCTAAACATAAGAGCAAAAGAAAGCCTCCGCCTTTGTTGAATAACCTACAGTGGATTTGATAGCATTTTACACTGGCTTGCAGAGAGGCAGATCTAGATGAAAAGACTTACAATTTAAATTTGAAATCATGCTGCATTTAATAAATCCAGTAACAGCACAGGGGACTGATTTCCTAGCTTTACTCCAGTGAGACTTATCTGATGTACATGGGCTGAGTGTTGTGCTTACACCACTTTCAATTTCATAAACGTCTTTATTAAATAACAAAAAGCTGTAAAAAGTTTTTACTCCAGAGTAAAATAAAAGCTGTATTAGAGTTTATTAAGTTTGCTTAGTTCAGCTAGTGCTGTAAGCTATCAAAGAATTGTATATTTTAATATAACTATTTTATTCTTTCATCCATTTCTAGGTATGCCTAAAATATATTGTAATATGGCATCTGAAAACAGAAGTCAGATTTTCACCAAGCTGAGTAACCAGTGAGACTGAAATCACTTCAGTTCTTAGTAGGCCTACTGGTGCTTGTGTAAGATCAATTTATAATTGTACATATCTGTAACTGTATGTGAGTGACATGAGAAGGGAATATTGTGGTACCATCCCTTTTTTTTTGATTGAGATTTAGCCTGCACTCACACTTACAGACTTGAATTGCAGCAGACTCAATTTTATTCCAGAAAGACAGACTATTTCTCTGTGCTTGTTTTTATTTGTTTTACAGTAAGATCACATTGCTTTGCTGGTCTTTTTGTTTGTTTGTTTTTAATATTCTTACCAATATTCTAGGTTATTGAACAAAACCTACCTCACGTTTACATATCTAACACTTCAGAAGATCTTTGAGCAGTATGTAGCGTCCGTGTTTTAAACATTCAGGACTCATTTCCAGATTATTTCAATGTTTGGTGTTAATCTTCTAGCTCACCAGGGCAGTGTGTTAAATACTTCAGTTTTCTCTCAATGGACTTACTAATTTGGTTCATTTTGAGACATGAACTTGAAGTCATCTTGCATGTACTTTGTAAATGTTCTGAGGTTTCTCCTTGCCTATAGAACAGTAACAGGACACATTTGTAAAGTACTCCCAGCATAGTGTGATATAAAACTGTATGATAGGATATGTGTGATTTTCACTTTTTCTGTAGGTCTGTGAGAAGTATTGATAGTCTAAGCTATATAAAGATGTGTTTTTGGCTTGTGTACCTAGCAGATGAGGAGGACTATAGAGTTACAGTACAGATTTTAATGAGATCTCTCTCCAGACAATGTTATCTGTAAAGAGCACATATGGACTTTTGTAGAATGTTTCTGTTTTACAAAGTATATGCCTTAGGCTGAATTAATAAGCTGGAGTCAAATCAGTAATGTAGGCGTCACTTTGCTACCAAAAACGTAACTGCAGTGATACCTCTAGCAAAATATAATCAGCCTTTAGCCTTCTGCACACCGTTGGAAGGCTGGTTTGAATGAAAAGCCCGATGAAAACTGACCCTTCTCTCAGGAAGTTACATGCTGCATTTGATCAAAAGACCAGCTAAGGACCCCTGCGGGGAGTCATTAACAAACAGCAGTAGTTTCAGAGGTTTTTCTCCAAGTCAACAGGCATTTGCAGCTATTTAAAGATAGTTTACGAGATAACGGCAAGTAGTCCCTAAAACTGTGAAACTTGTAAAAGTAACAGGAACTTCGTGGCTGAGGCCATGAAGTCATTGAAGTTAGTGTCAGAAAATGATTGCCTTGTTATTTCCAGTAGCATTTAATACAGCAGGTGAGAGACTTCTAGTATAAAATTGTAGTTTGCACAATAGAAGACTGTTTTGTTACACAAATACATAATATATATTTAGAAAAATAGTATTTAATGTGGGTTGCTGCCTCAGAATGGTGACACAAATTATCATTCTAACCTGCACAAGCAGTGTAATGAGATTTCTGATGCAACGTCTGATGGCTGGGTATCTGTCCTTCCTAAATTTAGTCTATACAGTGGTTGGTGGTTTTATGCTTATATGAGAGAAGGAAACAAATCCAGGCATGTCCAAATCCAAATATCAGGCAGCTGTAGTTCAGAGTTTAGATTCTAGAGTTTAGCAGGTTTTCCTTAGCAATTATGAAAGAGTATATGAAATTTGAATCTGAAATCAGCTTACAGATTTGTAATGTTTCCTATTGACTTGCATGTCTGTCTGGATCTCACATTTCCATCTCAAACTTCTTCTAAAAAGTATCTGTATATCAAAGACTTCTATTTTCTATAGGGAAAAACCTTACATTGTGAATTTCATGTAGCAACTTCAATTCTTTTTAAGGAAGAAAGTAAATAAAGGGGAGGAAAAACAACAGCAGCAGACAGCAGTGTCAGGTTGTGTATCTTTATTTAATTCCAGAACAAAAGAAGTGTATATATCTAATAACTGCACCCTCTATGTATAGAAAAGATTGTTGCCTTACACATTAACAAGTACAAAGAATCATTTCACAGTAATTGCTACTTTGAAGTGATTTGGATTATCCAGGACTGGTACTTGTATTTCTCTTTACTTCAGGAATTCACTTTATTCCAGATTGTATGCTAAAACCAACGCAAAGATTGACATTTGGTACTGCACCATTTCCAGTTTGAAATACGGTCCTGTGACTGTCTTCATTTCCTTATCATTTAACATTTTCTTCCTTCCTGCCTTGAAGCATTGGTGATTTTGAAGTATACAGGAGCCTTCAAGGACTACAATGTACTGGTTTTACTTTACAGGACTTTCTGGGTATAAATATGAGGATATACTTGTAAAGTATTTTTGAAACAACATGTCAATGAAAACATCTTATTGATATAAATGCTGGTGTTTTGTTTTGATTTTTTATAAAGGCAACATTAATGAATGTTAGAGAATATAGGAAAACTAAAGCAGAACTGTGGGAATGGTGGAGCAAAGAGTGATGATGTAGTTTTACAATGTAAGACTTTTGAACAGATTTGACCACATTATGAAATACAGCATTTCCTTATTTATAGTTAAAGGAGCTATATTAATCCTTGTCCTGGTTCCGGCGGGGACAGGGTTAATTCTCTGGCCCGGGACACAGGTATTCCATACCACGTGACGCCATGCCCAGTCCATAAAAGGGAGCTGGCTGGGGCTGCGCGGTCCGGTCGGTGGGCGCTGGTACGGTAACCCTGTGTGTGCGTCCCTCCGTCAGTTGTTGTTGTGGTTCTCCTCTTTCGTTTGCTGTTATGTTAAACTGCCTTTTATCTCAACCCACGAGTTTTGCCTTTTTCTTCCGATTTTCCCCACCGCCCTCGGGGGTTGAGCAGGCAGCTGCGTGGTTCTCTGTTGCCGGCTGAGGCCAAACCACGACAGTCTTTTTGGCGCCCAACGTGGGGCACGAAGGGTTGAGATAACGACAGATCCGACCAGAACTTGTTAAAATGAATGTTATATGCATTTATTACCTTAGTTAAATAGTTGGTGACCACAATGCTGCTTTGTTTGTTCGCATGGCTGTGTTATGTAAACTCTTACCTGCTCTATGTGCTCCCTGTGATGCTGTTTATCACCTCTGGCAGAGGGATCAGGATTATGATTTTGCTGTCCTGTGCAATATCAACTTATGATATGATAACATCACTGTTTAGGTGATTATGTTGG
>VFFE01009228.1:4836311-4854681 GCA_008921705.1 Burhinus oedicnemus
GTATAAGGCTCTAGTGGACACTGGTGCACAGTGCACCTTAATACCATCAAGCTATAGAGGGGCAGAACCCATTTGTATTTCCGGGGTGACAGGAGGATCCCAAGAGTTGACTGTATTGGAAGCTGAGGTGAGCCTAACTGGGAATGATTGGCAAAAGCATCCCATTGTGACTGGCCCAGAGGCTCCATGCATCCTTGGTATAGACTATCTCAGGAGAGGGTATTTGTTGGCAAATGATGTGTTGTCTTGCATCCCACAGACTCAAAAAGCACAATAGGAAACACACAGACTATCATCTTAAGGAGCTGTGAATTTTCATGCTTTGTTGGATCCATAGTCATTTAGAAGGTTCATCTTCAAGAAATTACAGCAGTAAGAAATGCTTTTAACAGCTTGTTTTTCAACAATTGTGTATGGTTATTTTCTTTTACCTTCACCCCAGAGAGATGCATTTAAAGTTTTGTAAGCAGTCATATATACATAGCGATCCACGATAAATTGCATTTTCAGTTGTAATGACTCTCATTTTGAATGTCTATCCATATAAATTCTCCCATCTGAACTGATGATTAGAATATTCCATCCTTAGGAATAGCACAGGAATTCAATGTGGTTACTATTACTCTGGTGGTTGCTATGAGTAGTGATTTACTGCATATTGTGTGCGCTAGACCCACAGCAATCTTTGTGATAGCACTCCTCATAGTACTTATGACAACTATAACATCCAAAAGCAATCTTGATGCATCTGGATCTAAGTGCAGTGAAACACAGTGGCATTGGTGTTAATTTGCTTAGCTACGTTTATACAATTTGTGCTTTTTTTCTCAAGATGCAAAAAAGAAAAAAAGGGCAAAAGAAAAAAAAAAAGGCATTGAGAGGTTGGAAAACAAGCCTCCAGACAGTATGCAATTTTTTCTTCCTTAAGCCTTGGCATGTGGTACACAGGTTTTCACTCTTCTTGATTAGATAACACACATATTTATAACTGCACTGATCCAAGTTGAGAGCTAAGGGGAAAGCTACGCTGTGAGGATGCAGCTGAAGAGTCAGTAGAATAGAGGACAGCAGTTCAACAGGAGACTGCAGGCAGAAAATTTAATTTCTTGCTGGAAGCACTCAGGAGTGTATAAAATACCTGACATTAACTGTTCAGGTTCAGCTCACCAGCTTTGACTCACACTGATTTTAGTGATATTCAGATGCATATATTTACAGAAGAAAAAGAAACTAATGTAAAGTGAAGAAAACCAAAGACAAAGGAGTGGCAAGTATAAAAACATCTTTCTCGAAGTGGCTGACCCTCCCTAGGTTGGCCAGTTGTCAGGCATGTCATCTTGCAACATTGAACTGGGACTACAGCCTAATTTGCAGCATTGAACTGAGACTTCAGCCTGATTTTGCTGGGAACTCAGCCTAATTTACAGGAGGCTTTAGATGTCCCTTAGCTAACTGCTCAGTCAGTAGTCACATATCCAGTGGATCATGATTCAAAACTACTGTGAACAAAGCATTGCTCAATAGCACTGGAACATAATAAATCTTACGTTTAATGGCCTCTGAACAACAGCCAGTGTTGAGTTTTCACTTTGAATGGCTGCCGTTCATTTGAATTTGGTCTAGAATTAACGTTTTTTACTATCTGTGAGGAAATCCCAAGCAATCTTTAGTCTAACCCTTCACTAACTAACACTTCTTCAGTGGTGGAAGGGGAAGCAGAAACTTGATTTTATTTTTATGGGTGGTTTTCTATGCTGAGGTCCCACAGCTAATATGACAGAGATCCTCAAATGTACATTAATCCAGTAACACTCATGTAAGCAGTAATAAAAGAGGATGGTACCACAGAATATGAAACACGCTTGAGTTCAGGAAATAGCACATAACTGAACATGGTACTTTCTTTAAAATAAATCACCACCACCCAAAATCCCAACAGAACAAGTTTTCCCTTGCTAATATATGAGATAATCATAAGTGCATACTGAGAGCAGGAACACGGATCCCGTTACGCTAGAATTTGGGTGGAATTTCCAAAGAATATGAAGTGATAGTGGCTTCCCAAGATCTGTTAGGAATGCAGGGCTTGGTCTGGTAAACCTGTAGATGAAAGAGCACTTATGGTCTTTATATGGAAGACAATACAAGAGAAAAAGGCCAGTCTTCCCTCACAACATTCAACTATAATGCTGGATATCAGAGGATCTCAGAAATTCTCCCAGGAACACTGATGCCAGGACACACACATTAAGAATCTTGTTCTTTGCCACACTCCATCTGCCCTCAAAATAGAGAGCTGAAAAATAAAAACAAATGACTCTGCAGCTGAGTGTTTTGAGCTTACTTTGGAAAAAGGGAAATACAATTCACTTCAGTTGTCACATGGATGAAACTCTTAGCAGGTATATTTAACTAGAAACATCAGCAAGTGAGCAATATTAAGATGCGCAGGAAGCCTGGCCTCTATTTTTCTGAATAGGGGGCTAAATTACATTCACTCTGTCACTTCTACCAGGTCTCTATACTTTGGAAAATGACCGTAAATTGAGTCTTCTCTCACACAGTCTAAGTGAGCGAATGAAACAACATAACTGCAAATTAGTTTGTGGTTTTCAAGTAGCCACATATCCCAGAGTAACATGCTGTAATTGCTACTAAGAATTCACCGTTTCTTTACAATTGCAACTCATCATCTTTTCCAACACAGTTGACTTCTAACAAACATCGCACTGAATTCTAAATCACTCAGAAAGTTAAAAATCGTAATGCAAGAAGCTTGCAGGCAGCTATACGCAAAAGCAAAACAGGGAGTAGACAGTGGGAGGCAGTGAAATACCTGTGGCTCTGCTGCCTCCTTGGCCACAGTGTAGTCCAGGAAATGGATGGTCACTCATAAAAACACTGTGTTGTCACCACCTTTTCCAACTCCAGCATGGCAGCGGGAGTAACTGGCCTCTCCATTGTTCATCACTCGGGAGCGACCAGTTCCAGGCTGTCTTTAGATCTGCACCTTTGAGAATCCTTTTGGGCAGCAAAATTCAGTTCTGCCCACACATCAGCTAACGGTAATAAAAAAAAAATAAATTTCTTTTTGCATTATGATAGGGTTGGCTATACTTAGAGCAAATTATACCCAGTGTTGCTTACTAACTTAATGACCATCTTTCCTGCAGTACCTAAAAAGCAATACAGAGAAGAGGTTTCTGCACACTGCAACTGGAGCAGCAGACACAAATGGCTTTGGCTGTGTCTGTAGGTCAGTCTGCATTGTGATGACAAAAAAGATTAAAAAATTAAGTTTTCTATTCTGTATGAAGCATAGAGGAAGATAATGAATTGAAAGGCCGTGCAAGAGTGGTGCTTTCTCCAGAGAGGATCACCAGCTGAAAGGCATGGAGATCAACCCATTTACAAGGACAGCAGAACTGTCTGCTTCTCCACAAATAAAGTAAGGTATAAACTAATAGTCTTAGACAAGGTGCATGTAGCTGTCTTCAGCAACTGAGAAGGTACCTTCAGCATCATTCACAAATGAAAATGAAATTATGCAGTTTTACCTGACTTCTGTGATAGTTATTCTTGTGCTGCCTTGGTAGTAGGAACAGTCAGGTTATGGATGTGTTTACATTCCATTTTTCTTATAGCTTTGCACCTTCGGATGTCTTGTTGAAGGAGGGGCACTGAAGTGAGCAGAGCAGTCCTGACCAAGGCAGTAGACAGCACTCCATTGTTGCAGTCTTCACTACAACTGCCTTAATACAAAGTCCAGATCTATTGTGTCACAGAGCCAAAATATTTTTTTAGATGTGAAAATGGTCAGATAAATGTGCTATTAACAAATGCATGAATAAAACCAAGCTTTTTTTTTTTTTTAATTTCATTGACTTATTTACTAAAGACACTACAGGATTCTTGTTTTGGCTAGGACAGGTAAGCACACATCTCATCACAGGTTTGTGAATCTTTATGTAAAATGCGAGACATGCCATTTTTAAATTTCCTGTTATATTTACCACAGCTCTTATTTTTTCAAAGTCGGCTAAGAAATAAAGTGGTATGGCATTCAGCACTACTGAGTTCACCATAGCTCTCCTTGAGCTGGAAGCCAATGCCATAAAAGTGCCACATCAGGCACTGGCCACAAGTGCAAGTATGCTAGCACTGCTTCTGGTACTATTATAGCAAATATATTCCACAGATGAGTCAGAATGGAAGTGAATGCAGTGTGTGAAAGAAGAAAAGGCTGAAAACACTTTGTGATGATCTTATCCAGCCTGTGACTATTCAGTGAAACATGCTTCTTGTTCTTTGAATCCTTGCTGCTCATTTTTGCTGTCCAAAGAGCATGATCCTTCTTTTTGTTTAAAAAACCCGTTGTCAGAACTATATTTTCAAGGGCATCCAAAAACATGGTTGGGATACCAAGTTAGAAACCTCATGCTGAAGAAGTAATGCACAATTATGTGAGTAAGACCCATTTTTAGAAGAATCTGAATGTAAATCTGGATGTTGAGATGAGGTTTTCATGTGAGAGACAGACGTAATAATGAATTTCAACATTACGTATCTTGTTCACAAATTACAAATTCACATTTCTGAATTCTTATCTTTTGGTTTCTTTAATAATTTTTACCTCCATGGAATCAAAACACCATCCAGAAGAGAGATAAAACAGATACAGAAAACAGACATTAAAACATTTGTGCTGATACATGACTCTGAACACATTTGGGAATATCTTGGAGATGTGATTAGGTCAAGAACTATCTTCTACAATTACAGCATCTTCTAAAATTACAGCCTGTTTTAAGGTACCTGAAGATCTTTAAGGAACCCTTAATTAATTAATTAATTATGAAAGATAGATGCTTGAACCTGTAAGCTGGTTGACTTGAAATCTCTGGCTCACATTCAAAAACTTCATTGGTTTACTTTCTGGGAGATGTTTGTATTATAGCAACCAACTTGAACACAGCAGTATACTTTCTAATATTTAATTCACCATGGTCTTAATTCTTGAAAAGAAAACACCAAAAAAATAGAAAACTTCGTTAGTGTGAAGAACAGACTTAAGTATCTGCAGAGGTTGTTTCAAAAACTGAAGCAGAGCGTTTGGGCTGTGGAAGCATGCAAACTTGTGATATTATGCCCCCTGACTTAAGCCAAGCTTCAAAATACACGCTCTTTCCCCCGCCCCCTTTAAAACATGCAATTTTCACATAATTTGGACAGGCACAATGTTAACATTTCAAGCAGTGGGAAAAGTAAATGCCATAATCCGGTCTATGCCTTTTGTATTTTGCAAGTCACTGCCAAGTGCTTCCCAGGAGACAAATAAAAAAACCCCAAAGAACTATCACCCGCTGTACTGAAGAAAAAGCCCTACTCCACCAAATAATTTCTCTCTACCTGACTTCTTTAGTCAAATATACAATGAGTGGTATTACAGAAGTATTTACTATGCTCTCACTTCCTGTCATAGCTGCTGTAATCACACAAGTGTAATAATTACCACATTTATGAATACGGATCCCTTTTCCATTCGGAAGCAATGACTTTACTGAAACAGCCGAATATGAAAAAACACTTAGACACTGACGTTTCACGCGACTAGTCACATCTGCATCGTTTTTGAAGTAATGGCTCCACCTGGTGTTGTCCAGCATCATCGAAACTTAATCTGTACCGTGGTACGTTACCTTATTTTTAAAACAGGATTTTACTTAGGCTGGGCACTGGGCAAGCCGCGCTCGAGAAGACGGCGGCAGGCCTGCTGGTCCAGCTGCAGGGCTGGTGGAGAGGCAAGCAGAAGACAAAGACAGGAGCAGGGAGAAGGGGTCGGGGCCTCTCCTCACAGCGGCCCACCCTTTCTAGGGCTCCGAGGTGAGCCTACACAAACGGGAACTGCTACAGAGGATCCCGAGGTGGATGGATGCGACTTCGCCACGACACGGGACCCGCCACCAAGAACCGAAGACAGGACCCTGTGGCAAGAGCCTGCCCCACTCCGCATTCCGCGCGGCGCTTTACGGCACGCTGCTTCGGCACTGTCGCGCGGCAGCGGCCAAGCCGGCCAATGGGGAGCCGCGCCCGCCGGAGGGGGCCGCAAAGCGCGGGCGGGGCGGCACGTGTGAGGCGAGCGGCAGGGCCAGAGGTGCGTGGTGCGGGTGGTGGCGGGGGCTTTTCCGCGGAGCATCCGTACCTGCTGGCCCCCCGCGTCCGGCTGCGGGCCGACGGCGTGCTGTGTCCTCCCGGGCGCTGTCACTGGACCTGGTCTGGGGATCCTTGAGGAGCGGGGCTGGGGCCGCGGCCGGGGCCTCGGTTGCCCAGATTCGGTGAACGGCGGTCTTGTCTAGCTGGGCCTCCGTGCTGACCGGCCTGTGGGCGACCTCTTCTGGTCCTGCACCACCCGCCTACAGGGACTCCGTCAAGTGTATTAACCTGTGTTCAGGGAAGCACAGGCAGTCTTTTTCTCACGTCGTTAGAAGGAGAGCCACAGTGGTCCAGTAATGCTGTCTCTTGCTCTGTTTACAGCGTTGCCACAATGGAAGCCAAGGGTAAAAAGAAGTTCATGGGGAAGAGTGGAAAAGCACCTCGTGGAAAAGTGCCACACGGGAAAAGGAAATTTAAAAAAGGTAATGGTAAGAAGGCAAAAGCTCCTTAATAGGAGTCCTGCCTGAGTGATTATTGTTGTGCACAGCCATGCTCAGACTTCATTTTTTATGTTTGTAAGCTTATGTCATGAAATTACTAGCTTGGTAGGTGGGTGAAGAGCACTGGATGTTGTCTACATGGACTACAGAAAAGCTTTTGATAGTTTCTCCCCTATGATCCTTGTAGAGGTGCTGTTGAATTATGGGCTGGATGAGCAGACGATGAGGTAGTTTGAAAATTGGCTGAATGGCTGGGACCAGAGAGTGGTAGTCAGTGGCACAAAATCTAGTTGGAGGCTCATAACTAGCAGTGTACCCCCGGAGTCTGTACTGGGTGTAGTCCTGTTCAACAGCTTCATTGGTAGTCTGGATGATGGGGCAGAGTATGCCCTCAGCAAGTTTACCGATGACACAGAACTGAGGGGAATGGGTGATACACCAGAGGCTGTGCTGCCTTTCAGAGGGACCTCAACAGGCAGGAGAAATGGGCTGACAGGAGCTGCACGAAGTTCAAGAAGGAGAAGTGCTGCACCTGGAGGGGGAACAACTCCATGCGCTACTACATGCTGGGGGAAAGCAGCTTTGCAGAAAAGGTCCTAGTGGTCCTGGTGATCACAAAGTTGAACATGAGGCACCAATGTGCCCTTGTGGCAAAGGCGGCTATTTGGATCCTGGGTTGCGCTGAGGGGAGCGCTGCCAACAGGCTGAGGGAGGTGATCCTTGCCCTCAGCACTGGTGAGATCCCACCTAGGGTGCTGTGTCCCCAGTACAAGCGAGACACGGACGTACTAGAGAGAGCTCAGTGAAGGGTCACAAACATGATAAAGGGTCTGAAACATCACTGCTATTAGGAAGGGCTGAGAGAGCTGGAACAGTTCAACCTGGAGAAGAGAAAGCTGAGGGGATCTTGTCAATATATACAAATACCTGAAGGGAGGGTGCAAAGACAGAGCCAGGCTCTTTTCACTGGTGCCCAGTGCCAGGTGGTGATGGGCACAAACTGAAACACAGAAGGTTCCCTGTGAACATCAGGAAAAACTTTACTGTGAGGGTGATGGAGCACTGGCACAGGTTGCCCAGGGAGATGTTGGAGTTTCCCACCTTTGAGACAGTCAAAAGCCACCTGAACGTGGTCCTGCATGAGCAGGAGTGTCAGACCAGATGACCTCCAGAGGTCCCTTCGAAATTCAGTTATTCTATGACTGTACCTTGCAGTCAAAACTATACTGACTGTACGATCAAATAACCTGGAAAAAGTGAAGCCGAAATGCTTTAAATAGATTGCATTGCAAGCCCTTCAGCTCTATTTGATTGACCTAAAATACTCTTTTAATTAAAAATTTGAAGTTGATAACTTTTTGATTCTAGAGTTTGCTTTCCCACCTTAAGAAAAAGTTTATTTGAGAGTTGAAACTAGGGAGTGTGAAGTGCTGTGGCTTAGGATTGAGAAGATATCTTTCAGTGTTTGCTGTCTTCTGCTTAAAACAGATGATGTCAAAACAGCTCTGACCATACTGTGAAGAGACTATTTGGAGGTTAATGACTTTGATGTCAAGGGTGGTGAAATTCTTAAATTAGAATAATCCAGTTTATGCCTGGGCTGTTATACTGCTGCCCAGAAAATAATGCCTGGGCAAAACTTCCGTGGGGAAAACTGAGACACCCAGGGACTGCAATGAAAATACCAGCTTTGAGAAGCATATAAGAATTATTGTTATCTATATACTTATTATTGCAAAATAGTTTAATTCTTGTTATGGTACTAATTTGTTATTTTGAAGCACCATTAACTTTAGGATAACATTTTAATTTCTCTTTTGTTGGTTAATAGATTCGGGTCCACCAAAGAAACTTCTTAACAAAGGAGATGAGGAGGGAAAGCCTAAATCCATTTCCAAGAAATTTGTGAAAGGACAGTTAAGACCTGGAGGAGCTAGTGTCAAACAATTCAAGAATAAACAGCAATCAGAAAAGCTTGCAAAGAAGAGGAAGCTCCAGGATGGTGAAGAGCAAGGTGAGCAGTTTTTTAAACCTGGATATCAATGGAAACTAGGTTTTGGGAACATTGTTCATCTAGGCCTTCCTTTTTAACTGCCTTGTTACCACCTTTTCAAATTGGCTGAATGACTGCAAGTTTACTTCATGTTTAATCTTTGCTGTGGAAAAATTTATTTCACCTGCGGCCAAAGTCATGAGAACCAACGGTTATGAATTTTCTTGGAAGTCAAAAGTAAAGATAATTGATATGCCATCATAATCATATGCCATGGTTATTTTAATACAGTATTAAGTGGCTAGCTTGAAACTGGCTATTTTCACACAAATTTGCAAAATACAGAGGTTTTCATAGGCAGTTTTAGATATTTAATTATCTGTTCTAAAAGTACTGGCTATAAAATTTGGAACACAAAAATTCACAAAACAAAGTTGATGATCCTTTATGTTATTTTTTTCTGTGGCCTAAACTATCTAGACACCTTTTTTTAAAAAAACAAACAAACAAACAACAAACAAACAAACAACAACAACAAAAAAACCCCAACCCAAACCGTTATTGGTGTTGTCACTGCTTTTCACATTTTACAGCTTATCATAGAATGGTTGGAGTTGGAACTTGATGATCTTTAAGGTCCCTTCCAACCCCCCTGCCGTGGGCAAGGACACCTCCCACTAGACCAGGTTGCTCAAAGCGCTATCCAGCCTGGCCTTGAACACTTCCAGGGATGGGGCCTCCACAGCTTCCCTGGGCAACCTGTTAATATAGAGAGGCTAAATAAACTGTATTTATACAGAGAGGCTGTTTTTATCACTGTTTAAAAGGATTTATTTTTTAACTTTTTCTGGTACATGAGAACTTCATGTTCCTTCCTCTGCTGTGAAGCAAAGCTGTACTGCAACAGTTAAACAGTACTGTAAAATGAGAAGTGGAATCTTCCGTAAGGGATTCTGGAGTTCTGCAGGAAAATGTTAGTTGTCTGAAGGACAGTAGGAGGTGTTGAGTATTTTATTGTTGCCGTTACATGTTTGCAGAACGGCTTCACATGGAATATGCACTAGATGTCTGGAAATTTAATAGCAACAAAATGTTCATATTAAGCTGCTTTAAAAAAAAAACACCAAAACACAACCACAAACAAACCTTTAAATGTTGTTTATAAGAATAACTGAAAGCTGCTGTGTATTGCTGTGTATTGCAGTGGCACTGCTCTCAAAGCGAAGTGTTACTGTTTTTGCTTGGCACTATTACTTTAGGAGGGTGATAGAAAAAAATGATAATATGCTTTGTAAAAAGAGAACATAGGGTTTGGTTGGGTAAGACAGTTAAGTGCATGCTGCAAAATACCAACAAGCAGTGCTTTAAGGTCTAAAAATTTAAACTTTAATGTTCCATATAGAAGTAATAGTTACCACGACTTGCTTACTGTGAAACTATGTAATACAAGATGATGGATTTTTGTCAAGTTATGAGTAAAACGAAAATAAAATATTTGAAGCTTTTCCATAACTCATTTGTGGCACTTTCTATAATGTTACCTTAACTGAGTTTGTTGTGTGGCAGTGTATAGCTGTTGTATAGTAAAATTCCATGCTTAAGAAATTTGAGTAAAAAGGTCACACATGTAAAAAGGCTTGAATTTTTTTCCTTTCTCTGAGAGTTCAGGTATGTATCTTTGAGTTAGGGCTCTTCTTTTGAGAGAGAGAAAAAGTATGTGTAAGTACAGGGTGAACTAAAAATGGAAAATCACCTGGGGTGGTCATAGGCCGTTAGGTGTATTTTGAGTCAATTTTCAAGCTATTAAGAGGTTTGCGATGCATCCTTTGACAGAGGTTAGAAGAAGAATAATTGTTTGCCTTGTTCTTCTAGTATTCTAGAAGTGGAAATTACTAGCTTAGTATACTTCTTAAATATTTACGTTTCCATATTAGCTAGCTGGGTAACTTCCGGCAAAGCTCCTGAATTGTTAGCAGTTCAAGTCACAGAGTTGCCACAGTTTATACTGATAAAGGATTCCATTGCTGCTCTTTTATTGACTATATAAAATGTATTTATTTTTTTCTTCAGGGTCAGATGCTAAGAAGCCGAAGTGGAGTGACTTCAAAAAGAAAAGGAAGGAGTTAAAGCAGATCAGACAACTTAATGATAAAAGTAATTATGACATAATTGTAAAATCAAAGCAAATATGGGAAACTGTCAGAAGGTAATAATGATTATTTTTTTTTCTTCCTTTCAGGTGGCTTTTAGTCATAAGTTGCAAGAAGACTCTCTTTCTCCTCTTGCAATTATATAAAACTGTATTTCCACAGTGAAACTCCATGGGTGAATGATAACATTATATGCAGTTCTGTAGATGGTTCAAGCAGAGTGTGGTGACCCATGGTGTTAGAAATGTCTGGATTGAGCTCACTCATATTTTAGGCTAAAATTTGTGAGTAAATGCTTAGGCATTTGTCTTATTTTTTGGAATCCTGAAGCATAAAGCATGTAGTGATTCAGCCAGATCTTGCAGTGGGATCACTGGATGAGTTTTTTGTGGAGGTTTGTGTATTCTCTCTGGGCAGGTGTAATTCTGGAACTGGGGCCAAACATCAGAAGGGGAGTTAATTTTACTTGTTCTAAGTGTCTGTGTTTTGCAGGTTTGGCTGTAAGATGCTTAAAGATCTTAGGATCTGTAAACAACTCTGGCTGCAGATTTGAGTTTATGTTCTTTTTAATAATGTTGTTACTCAGAAAAGAATAATTTTAAAGTGTGGAAATCTAGTTTGCTTTCTAGGAACTGAAACTGCTTAGTTACATGTATCTACAGGTTTAATGAATGACAATGTAAATTTGGATTAGCAGGAGCTAACTTATTTTCTACTCTCTTGCTTTTTTAATTTATAGATATGAGTGAAACATACTACAAAAAACCCTGCTTCCTCCATTAAGATTGTTTTACTTTTTTTTGCTTGTAGGAAGAAATGTGATAAAGAGAAGCGAGAAAAGCTACTGAATGAACTGCAGAAGCTTCTTCATGGAAAAATCAAAAGTGTAAGAAAAACTAGTGCCATACTGCACAAATTCACAACAGCTTCTTTAAAGAATGGTGCAAGATAAATGAAGTTTTAAAAATACAGTACTAATCTGTTCCTCCAAAAGCTACAGGGAATTTTTTTAAACTGTGAGTAAAAAAGAACAAAAACAGGGTTGGAAGGCTGCATTTGGCACCTGGATTTCAGCACAGTAGTCCTGGGATGCTTTGTCTAAGAGCTGGCTATTATAAGGCTGTCTGTTTTGCCAAGCAGCTTTAGTGCGGTGAAATTCTGTATTAACTAAAGATCAAAAACAGCCACTCAGAGTTTTGATTAACTACAATTGTTGCTTTGCAACTTTGTTTTAGAGAAGTTAATGTCCTGATACTTAACTATGCTAAACAGTCTTGCCAGTTAGTTCTTGAAATGTATCAATTTACAGTGAAATTCATGGTGGATTTTAAAGTGATTCTTGGTATTACGTGCTGAAGTGGAACTGTATCATCACACTCCAAAATTACAAAGAACATGAGAGAAAATGAGATAGCATTTCGTAGTTCTCTTTCAGCATTAAAACCTTAATGCATGTCCTTTATTGTCAATAACTGCAAGTATTGTTTATGGGTTTTTTGATATAGTGCTTACGAAGCAGTAAAAAGCCTTACAACTTAGTTTGTTGTAAACAGGTGACTATTTTATAATTGGCATTACATGCTACATGTGGCATAAAACTATATCAGAGAGCAAGTGCATTAAAATAAATTTGGTGTATAATGCTGTTTAAATGGCCTAGGCTAATGAAATGTCTCTGTCCTGTAGCTGGCGTTTGCACATGATTCAACTCGAGTGATCCAGTGCTTTATTCAGTATGGTAATGAGAGGCAAAGGCAAGAGGCATTTGAAGAATTGAAAGGTACTTTGTTCCCACTTGCATTTTACCTGTATGCTTCTGTATTGTTGTTAGGATGCGTTAAAACAAGCCATATTATTTTCTCTTGAATATTTTTAACTTTCTGCTGAAATGATGTATCTGTCCTAGTGAGCTCTTAAAACTTATTTAAATAACGGCATCTTGTTTTGTAGAGTTAATGTCGTGAACATTCAAACAAGCTTAATGTTTTTCCCTCCTTCTAGGCAGCCTCATAGAGCTGAGCAAGTCAAAATATTCCAGAAATATTGTGAAGAAGTTTCTTATGTATGGGTGAGTATGAAGTGCGTTTACTTAGCTGTGTTGCATTGTTTCATTTCCAGTGTGAATGCTGCTCTAAATCTATAGTGCATCAATCATGAATAACAAATATGTCTCTGGAGATATATTTATAGTAGTGACGAGACAGGAGAGTGTCTGGTATTGCTAATAGTAGTTTTCCTTTTGCAAAAAGAGAAACCAAAGCTGTACACATCTAGGAAAACTTATGCCAAAAAAATCTCAAGTACGTGTTCAGAGTTGATCTTTGCCTTATACGAAAAACTGGCTTTATTTCTCTGCTTAGTGTTTCAGGAAGGCATCCTTTATTCTGTAGAATTTATCCAATGGATTCTCTTCTTTCACTCAAAATGCCTTATCATTTCTCCAGGTTCCTGGCTTTCTTACCATATTTTCATAGATGCCATAATGCTGATCCAGATTTCCTGGTTTCTGTGCTAAAACTTACTGCCTAAATGTGCTTCCAAAAATAAAGCTATTGATAGGTCATCTTATTCCTAAAGTTTTAACTCTTGCTATTTATCTTTCCCTGTGAAACAGGACAAAACCACAAGTTGCAGAAATAATAAAAAGTTTTAAAGGCCATGTGAAAAAAATGCTCCGTCATGCCGAAGCATCTGCAGTAGTGGAATATGCCTATAATGACAAAGCCATTCTGGAGCAAAGGAATATGCTGACAGAAGAACTATATGGGAACACTTTCCAGGTTTACAAGGTGATGGTTTCAATACTTTCTAGTCTAAGGTGTTTTAGCATCTAAAATACTGTGTTAATAATATCTTACCTATTGTACCTACTATTTCTTTTGATGAATTTTTTTTCTGTCAGCTGTCCAAGTATGGTCTAGTTTAGCATGTTTAAATATTATGATTACTTGCACATTTCTATTTTAGATTAAATTGTTGTGATTTTTCAGTTTGAACTGTGTAAAATATATTATGCTCATGTATGAGCTTGCTCTGCTTATCTAAGACAGTCTAATATCATGTGGTTGCAGTTATTGTAGTTTCATAGTCTAGCATAAGTCTCATCCTAGCTGAGATACGATGTAAGCTTAATTCCCCATTAATGCTCTAGATGGCTTTTGTGTCAGAACTGCCTTGTGTTTCATTAGAACCGAGTGTGGACAGAATATGCCTGTTTCTATATACAGTGTGCCATTTAGGCTTAATTTTTGGCTTTGTTTTCTTTTCCCATGGAGACTGTAGGACTTAAGTCCAAGCCTTGAAGCAATTTAGATGTAGATCCTCATCAGGCAGTGGGAACCTTTTTAAAAAGTACAGCCTCCTTTCTTTGGACTTCTGTTTTCCTTCTTTCTTGGTGACTTGGAAAGTTGGTTTCCATTAGCGGCACAAGTAGTTTTATTTGCTATGAAGTTCAAAACTGTTTTATGCAATTATTAACTACACTAGCATGACTTTTGCACCCCAGTGTAAAACGCAGCACACTTTTACCCAAGATTTCTGCTAAAATTGTGTAAGAGACTAACAGCTCATTTCTGAACCATATTGCTATTTTTTCTTTACAGATTATTATAGTTTTAGTAAAGCATTTTGCAGCACTGTAATAGAAAGGCGTGTTTGCTGTGTTTGTGGGCTGTAATTTGTACTGGGTCTAAAACAGCCTCTGAAATCAAGTGCAGTGTTAGCTTCCATCATTCTGGCATTCTTGGCCAGAATGCTTCAAATGGTCTTACATTGTGGTGCAACCTGAGACTCAACACTGTTCAGTGTGGGTTTAGAAGACCTTACAGGGTAATCCTTAACGAGATGTGGAGTTTCTTGGAGTTTTGAAATGTGTGGTTCGCTTTTCCCCCTTCTGCCTCCAAGACTCCACCCTCCTTCCCCGCCCAGCAGGGACAGTTAGAAGTATGTTTCTTCTAATTTTCTATCTAGTCAGACTGTTCTTCTAACAACAGATTATTTTGCAAGAGTTACCAGTGTAATTGTTTAGATGAGATACCAGCAAGTATTTCTGTATTTAAGGTATATGATATATATTCCTCCTCTCTACTGTTTATGAACTGGAATTTCCTGGGCCTTGGTTAACTTCTCAGACTTCTTGCTGTGTTGCCCCCTGACATATGCATACTGTCATGCAGGATTTCTGCTTAGCTCAGGAGTCCTTTAGCACAATGCCAATGTTGTGTATTTTACCTTGTATCTGACAACCTTATGAAGAGGTGACAGTAACTGGCAAAAACCAGTTCAAACCATGGAAGTAGCTTTTGTGTGCTAATAATGAATATTCAGTTTGTGGAAACTTAAGTATACGGCTTCTGACATACTCGAAGTAGATAAGCTTTTTATTTTTAAAATTGTAAAAACTGTTAGCTTTGCAGAAAATTAATTTTGTTTGTCATATCGTTCATGACTTTTGATTTAAAAGGGGCAAAAGAGTATAATTTTCTATGAACTCCAGTACTAACTGGAAACGATTAAACCTCTGTGCATTCATTTCAGACACCAGTTGTCCCAACACTGGATAAAGTGTTAGAAGCTCAGCCTGAAAAGAGAGAGGCCATCTTAGATGAAATGAAACAGATTCTTACACCAATGGCACAAAAGTAAGGACAAAAATTGATTGAAGGTGTGACAATCTGTCATGAACGGGGTTGTTTCTGTCATACAAACAGACGGCGATACTGATACTCTTTTAAGCTGTAACACTGCTGTGTTGTATAGCAAGTAACTATGGTTTTGTCCAAAGTGTCATAATGAGTATCTTATCTTAGTTTTGAACTCCACTTCTGTAAAACAAAGTGTCCCCTACCCCAGTCAAATAATTGGTAGAAATCCCAAAATGTGGTGTGCTTCCGTAATGCACTATTGGATAAGCTTCTCCAGTGGTCTTTAGGAGGAAGTATTTTACTAGGTTTTAAAATTTATAAGTTTTGGTAGATTTTTCCACATATTGTAAATGCCAAAGATCTAATCCAGAATGACTGTGTTTTCTGCACATCACACTACCTAACTTTTTCTTTTTAAATACAAATGAAGTATTGCTAGCTTACATGAAAACCACTACTTATGAGGGACTTCTGCTTATTTTCCTCTTCCCAAATGCAGAGAGGCTGTGATAAAGCACTCACTGGTACATAAAGTATTTTTGGACTTTTTCACTTACGCTCTTCCAAAACAAAGATCTGTAAGTATGTTTTGTTTGTTTTTTGTCTTCTTTTACCTTTCAGTGGAATGTTTTTAATCTTGTTGTGAAAGCGTTGTAAGATAACCAGGCAAAAATACACATCTTCTATAGAGTTTTACACATCTGGCGATTCTAGATAAATGATTGGGGAGCAGTGTTGTATGGATACTTACAGTCACAGTGAACTTTCACACTAAAGCAATAGTGTTTGTGATATTTGGATTTTTTAAGAAGAAATCTAATGGAATGACTCTGATGTTTTCTCTCTCCATGCTAAATGGTCCTTCTCAATAGCTGAAGAATAATTAAAGCCAGGGACATTGCTTCCAGTAGTTTAGCTTTCCAGGGTGTAGTTTCATAACCACTTCTAGCCATTGTCCAAAAAACTCTTGACCAAAATACAATCAGATTGGACCTGTCTGTCAGCAGACAAAACTTTGTCTTCTGCCTCCTCTTGAACCAAGCATATGGCTTGTATCAGTATGTCTATATTAAATTCCAGTTTAAGTTTACCCCAGCCATTCTTGCAACAACTAGGCCTAAATCCATCTGCATGATGTGACGTAGTATAAACTGGTATCCTGCTTGGCTTCAGCTGTCTTCAAGCTGTGTCCCTCAGCGTTGCCCTGGTTCTGCAGTTCAGCACCATCTCACTCCAGGCCAGGTGGAGCCTTCTAGACTTGCTGTCTCTTACGTACTTCTGCTGGACTGGACTCCTGAACTGATCTTTGGTACTGTTAACAAACCCAAAGCTAAGGCTAGCAAGGTGGACTATTTGTGGCCTATTCTCCGTCCAGATCTTACCTAATTAAAGGTTCCTGGGCATGGTTTCATGCTTTGTCAGAGAACGCTTCTGGATTCAGTGTCTTGTGTGAATCGCGGAACTAAGGGCATATCTGCTCCTACTTGGTTTTTTGTGCAGATATGGTAGCACATGGATATTCTATTCGGGGTTTGGAAACCTCTTTTGTAGATCTGTTTCTGCCTGTGCATATAGCTACTGACAGCAATCATGTTGTGACTGAGCAGTTTCTAAATAAATGGTAAAATCCTTGGAAAATTTGACTAGGGAGCCACAAGCAGCTAGGGATAGAAAGGGAGATAGGTGGGAGATTCATGTCAAAGAAATCTATCAGATAATAACAGAAATATTATCTAGTAACTTGGGAGGGGTTTTTTTTGTTCAGTTTGTTTTTTCTTTTTTGGCTGATGGTGTTATTTGTCAGGTGGCTTCAGAAACTCATTCCTTTCATATGAAGACTAACTTCTGGCTGAATCTTGCCATATCTGATTTGTAACATCACCTGGTGCTTAAATGACCTTTTAGTTCTTCTTGCTTTCTGGCTAATACCCTGTATATATAAATAAATTGTATCACCTTCAAAGATTTTCTTCCTAAATCAATGGTTGTTTTTGTCTTCTCTAATTTTAGTCTCAGTTCTGAGCACCCATCTTTGAATTGTCTGTAATAGGACAACTGACAAGCTTCAAAATAGGTCTGAATTCATAGGATTAATATGATTAATATATGAATAGTTTTGAAGGGAGAAAACTTATGCCATTTACAGTCTTTTGGACTCCTTTTGAGGCTGTTTTTCACAGATAAAAGCAATGAGAGTGGTTCTGTAGAGCCAGTGATGCTCTCTGTAGCGTTGTGGGCAGACAAAAGATCCTTTTATGCCCTCGTCCACCCACCTTGAGATTTCGTAGGCCTTTTCTTTCACCTTTGTGTTTTATCATGTTTTCTTCCCCAGGAAATGATAGAAGCTATCAGAGAGGCTGTGATCTACTTGGCACACACTCATGATGGAGCCCGAGTAGCGATGAACTGCTTATGGCATGGTACTGCCAAGGTATTGTTTGGTTTCTGTCTACCCAGTCCTTTTTAATAAGAGTCTAGTCTGAGACTGTGAGTATGATTGCTCGCATGAGTCTTTCTGCCAGCACACATTTTGATGCAGTTAAGTATTTGAGAGCAAGATTAAAAAGTGGCCCCACTTCACCTGTTGGCAAATATAAGCAGTATTTTTTCGTGAATCAAATGGTTCCATCAGAACTTTTATAGTGGAAGCATCTCCTTTTATTTTTAGCAGATTTCTTGGAGATGACACATAAAGCTTTTCCATTTTATGATTATTGACCATTCATTCATCCTGTAGATTTCTTAATGCAGGTGAAATTGGCAGTAGGGAGAGGGCAGTAAAGAAGTCATAATGCGGAAGGATCTTTGGCTTTGGAATGTCAAGTCTTAGAAAATGTTATAGGAACTGTGTTTTAGTTTCTTCTTCTGATACAGTATCCTGAAATACTTAGATGTAATGTATGCCATCATCTCTTGCAAATATTGTAATGC
>VFFE01009228.1:4854701-4948456 GCA_008921705.1 Burhinus oedicnemus
AAAAATAAACCAAAAAACGACAACTTAGGAAAATAGTCTGCTTGTTAAAGAGTGCAGGAAAAAATATGAAGTTCCTGGGATCTATGGGTAGTAATGCATCTAAAGAAGACTGAGCAGTGAAGTACAAGTACTGAGGAAACTTTCTGCCAAAAAAATCTTGCGAGTAAAGGGGTTTTGCAACAGGCTGGAGTCCTTGCTACTTAAAGTTTCAGGTCCTGTTGAATGTTTCTTTCCAAATGAAGAGTTTAAGTGCATTCTTCTTCTGTAAGTAATGAGCAAGATACAGGTGAACATATGTGGTGCTTTGGTTTTTGGTGTATGTTTTATTTTTTCCAAGTGGCCCCTTTTGGCATCTCCACTTGCTGGGCTGGACTTGCAAACATATTACAGAACCTCCCTGGGATTGAGTCTTTTACACTTCACATTCATACTGTTTCCAGGTGTTGACTAATAGTACAAATCTAAGACTTTGGTGAATAACCTTTGCTTTAGTAAGCAAATTGAAAGTTATCTTTTTTGAAGGCGTAAGTAACAATTTAGTTATTGAGAGTCACTGGCATTATGGGCTTATTTGAATTTCTTGTTTCCTTTTGGCTAGGACAGAAAAGTCATCGTGAAAACTATGAAGACATATATTGAAAAAATAGCAACGGTGAGTGTTCATTAACCATTTATTTCATAGTCTCTGAAACCCAAGTGGTTTGATAGAGACTAATTTGAATGTGCTTTGGTACTGGAAACAACTACGAGATCTTAATAAAACTAGGTTTAAAACAGTGGTGATGTGCTAGATAATATGAAATGTTTTGAACTTTATAGAATATTTAAAAACCTTGAGAAGCTTCATGTCGGCACTACATGTAGTACTATCTTTATTTAAAGTAGCTGAGTTAATTATAAGTCCTAAATTTTTTTCTACTTTTTTTTTTTTTAGCCCGGCATTATACCGCATCTTCATATCGCTTGTTGATTAATTCTCCTTGGCTGGGAGTAAAATAACATGTATACAATAGAGGAACAAAAATTAAGATGTGTTGGGGATGTCATTGGAAAGGCCATTTGAATGTGCATATTTATTATAAGATGCTCAGCAACTTTTTGAGTCAGAAAGTTTCAAAATGAATTAATGCAGAAGTGACATACAGTGAAAAAAGTCTGTATTTAATTTTTTTCTGAGTAATGTATATTTGGAGGCTGCAGCACCAATAGAATAACAGTTGCAACCAGATTTCATAGTGGTGGGCAAAACTGCCACTGTGAAGAACAGCCTTTTAAACTTCTTCCCTTCCTGGTTGCTGTACTGTTGTTTACTAGTAGCTGATGTGGTCTCAGTCAGTGGTCTCCAGACTTTTTTGATTACACAACCCTGAGCATGCATCCCCTATATATATATATATATATATATGTATAAATTATGTACATATTCTACTGTACTAGTATACATTATAAAAACATACACAGAAATAGAAATTTTAAAGGGATGAAAAAGATAACCAGTGGTTATTTTTATATATTTATTAGTGGTACAAAAAAATATTTTCTTCCTGCACCACAATGGATTGTCTTGTGCATCCTGCTTTGGAGGTCACTGGTCTAAGTGATGTTTTTCTCCATAGTTCTCTAATACTAGAATAAATGAGTTGTTATATTTTATAAGATATATAGAAATATGAGACGGTGGGTAAATAATAGCTAAACCAACACTGGAGCACTGAAGGTCTGGCTTCAGTTTGATGTATAGTCTAAGTGACATACAAGTGAATTGGGTTGTGCCCTTCTGAGTATGCTAGAGACTTGCTCTCCAACGATGCATTAGAGACTATATGGCTCATTGTGGAGACATGATCTCCAGAAATACAGTATGTGATTTATCTCAGTTTTAAGCAAATCCACCTTAGAAATAAAGTCTGTATGTGATGTTCCTGTAAGGCAAATCCTATGATTTCAAATGATAATTAAAGAGTAGGATTAGGGTAATAGCTTGGATGTGATAAAGCAGCATATCAATTTACAATGGCAGATGAACTTAATCTACCTTTGATTTAACAACAAGCTTCTCTTAACAAGCCTTGCTTTCAGAGAGAGCCTAAATGTGGAGCTTCTCTCATTCTGTGATAGTAGACAGAATTTGCTTGTGTTCTGTTTGAGACAGACTCTCAGAAATGTTGATTATAAGTCAATTAGTATATTCGTAGAACTTGACTGCATGTGGTTTCTGATGTCTCATCTTTGCAGGGTGAATTTTCTCATCTGGTCTTGCTGGCAGCATTTGATTGCATTGATGACACTAAACTTGTAAAACAGTTAATTATATCTGTAAGTAATTGAATCTTTCCTAGACTAGTATACTAAATAATGACAGTGTGTTTGTCAGTGTACAGGAGGATGAGAGTAGGAATCTATCCACTTTTTTCAAACCATTTAATTCCTTTCCACCTTTCCTGTTTCATTATATTTGTGTATCATGATTATTTTTTTCTTTTCATGGAAGACCTCAGCACTTTCATATGTTCTCTTTAGTTACTTATTTGAATTAGGGTTTTAAGCTAGATTTGGTGCTTGCTGCAAGTTACCGTTTTTGTATATGTTCATTCTGCCAATGAATGACTGGAATCTCTTTAACGTCAAGGTCTTTGTCATAGAAATTTGAGCTCTGCTAGTATTTCAGGAGATTAAATTGGTGGAAAACTTTAGAATGAGGATGTCACCTTATCCATTTTATAAGCACACCTAAAATGCTAAGAATATCCATGCCTGGAATGTCCTCATTGTGCAAACTTATTATTGTAAAAAAGGTTGTTTAGCATATTTAGCTCTTTTCTTTTGCAAAAGTAGCATCTCAGAAAGTGATACTTCACGATAAACTATAGTAAACTTTCAGGAACCTGGCAACAAGCCTGAATATAGTGTACCATGACTTCAAACAAGAAAAAGTACTTGGAGACTTTTGGTTGGATACTGAAAGCATTAATTCTCAAAACTTGACATTTACTATGTTGATAATTAAATGACAACTAATATTCTGGTTAAAATCCATGTAATATTTTTATCTTGCTTCCAAAATGGGTACAGATAGATGTCTGAAACATGAGAGCACGCTACCTGTTTTGCTTCACCTACATGGTATTGCAGAGTGTAGTAAGGGTAGTATGATCTAGTCTGCATCTACTTCCTTTTGGAATGCCCCGTTTCCCCACCTTCTTTGCAAAAATTATTTAATGGGGTTTCATAAAGTGTTTATACTTAAGATGATGTTTACATGCAAATTTTATCACTTCTAAGGTGTTTTAATCTGTAAATTACCATGAAGTTATATTTTCACACTGACAGAAGAGACTTCATAGCGCACAATTAATTTTCATGCAAGCAGGATAATTAACGTTGATGTATAGGTTATAATGTGCTTATAGTAGTACTCATGCTATAGGTTTTAGGACTGACACTTGAGATTGGCAGAGAGGTAAAGATGAGGCAAATACTCTGCATGTGGAGGAGGAATATGAGGAGAATGTTGTTATGATGAGGCTTGCTTTAAAAAATATGAGCAATTCTTCCATTGAGCAACTTTGCATAGGGGGGAACTGGGGTTTTGTACCTTAGCATGGAGATTTGTCCCTAAGTCTGTTTGTATCTGATGGGTGTGGAGAGATGAAAGCATCCCAGTGTGGAGATGGCTTTTCTTTCTCAGGTATATTAGCTGTAACCACAGCTGGGTTTTGTTTCCAGAGTCAAGCCTGCAGTCTAACAACTTCTGGGCAAGTTCCAAGCAAATAAGCCCTGAGAGGTCAGAGCTGTCTTCGTACAAGGTCATTGAGGCATTCCTGTACTATGTTACAAGCACTCTGCTTTCTGAAGGGTTTATTAGTTCAGATACTGTGTTTGGCTTTAGCTGAGCTTCCAAGGTGTCACTTAATTCTTGAATTGTCCATTTTTTTCCACCATCTGAGATCAAAGATAATGGAGTGTTTACTGTTTGGTCATGCTACCACATCAATCTGGACAGAAGAGTAAAGGAGAATAAGGAGGAGTGCCCTTCACATACAGAATCAGCCCATGTGGGTTTATGTGAGGTTGGGAACAGGAAAACGATGTCAGGGAAAGGAAAAGGGGGGGGGGGGGGAGCAGACATTATCAAAACCAGCTGTTCAGATGGTGAATGAAAACTAGTAGCAGAGGATGTGAGGTGGAGGCATCTAGAAATCAAGCACTGAAGCATACCTTATAAAAGAATCCAACCCTTTAAGTTATCTTAAAGAGCAGTTAGACTTACACTGATTATCATTACGTCCATAGTAGAATTTAGCTTAAGGAATGTAAGGAAAATAATAAAGATTTGGGGGAGGAGAAAAAGTAAGTGTTTGGGCAAGTCGTGGTTTTTTTTTTTTTTTTCCTGTTTTTTTTAGTATTGTAAAACTGATCACTTACGTGGATTGGAAGAATGGCTGGGAATTTGTAGGTAAGGGAGAGTTTTTAAGCTCTTTAAATCCTTTGAGGGAAGTCTTTCCTTCCATCATCTGTCAGCTCCATGGAGTCTTAATCCAGGAGCAAAGAATATGTATGGTGCTTTATACCTTCATATGTGATTGGAACTGTACATTGTGTCAGGATTTGGGCAGATTTTAGCAGGAAATCCCTCTCTTTCATGAGGACTGCAAGCAGGCAGTGCTAGGGAGACATTACCAACAAGAGACAGCATGCCTCTATCATTTAGAGTTTCTCCTGGTACTTTCTCAAAGTTCTGGCGCTGAAAGCAACCAAATCCGGTAATTTGTCTAAATCAGTGGGGGAAATACACTTTTGGAAGATTTAAAGAAAAATATGTTTATTATCTTTTGTACAAAATGGCTGTGTTATAGGTTGATTTTTGAAGTGCAGATTTTTGTGTTTATTTGTACTAAATGAAATACTTTCCTTACCTGTTCTAAGTTTTGAAATATTTCAGCACCTTTGTCATGCATTTAATTGATAAATGAACTTCACATACATCGCAACTTGAATGTGCATGCTGAGAAGACAGAATGTGGTTTTGGTTTGGGTTTGTTTTTTCTCAGAAAAGATTTTTTTTTAATTTTTTTTTTTTTAATGCCTGGAGTATGAAGGTTGCTGTAATAAGTTTTTATTCATGTTTACAGAGCTGCATTAAACTGATATTTACCTCAGTTTACAAAAGCTCATTTTCACCTAGGTTTAAGCAATGCTTTTGAAATAAGAACGTTGTCTTACCGTTTCCTGCCAGCTTCCAACCACCTTTCTGTTTCTCTTCCCCTCAAAGACAACCAACTAGGCTGCATATTAATAAAGGGTGACATTGGTTTAAAATGTTGTATTTATCTTTTTCTAGTTGTGGCTGGAAGGATTTTCATGGTGGGGAAAAAAGGGTTTTTAAGGGCTGTGGCCTGCAAAATACGCTGAAAGTGCCTAAAGCTCCGTACAGCCCTCCTTTGCTTTAGTAATCATAAATTTTATATATATATTAAAAGTTGCCAGGAATGGATTATCATAATGGACAAGAGTATCTGGATGGTATTCAGGATTCTCTAGTGGTATTTGGAACTTGCATAAAAAGCATGTTGCTATATGAAAGGGCATTTCTTGAGAAGCTGACAAAAATTTAAGTACAAACAGGTGGGCTAATACAGGTGGTTCCATCTGAATATAGCAACATGCTTCTATAAGCAAGAAAACTCCCCTGCGTATTAATGCATTTCTTCCTCAGCCTTGTTAGTGCAGAAGTGTGTGAGGTGCCCACTCTGTAGTTTACAAAGTGGCTACTCCGAGCCAATGACTAACCTCTGGGGAATGCCCAGTGTTGTTGGTTAAAGCTCAAATAAACTGAAAAGAATACTCCCAGCAGAAGTCAGCTTTATTCTGTTACTGAAACTTAATTTTTCTTGGTGAACATTCTGTGATCAGTTTAAGTTCAACTTTTCCTTCCCATGGACAGTCATTGCTGTTTAGGTACTTATGTACAGTCCCTTGAAAGTCAGCATGGTATAAGTGATTACTCTTAGGTGATGTGGAAGGTGGTAATTTGTATGTCTGGTCTGCTAAGTTACGACTTTTCCTGAGGTTAAATTTGTACTGCGCATGACATACCAGAATATGTGTTCTTTGAACTTGCATGTATCAGTGAAAACAAATCCTGTCCTTTTGTAGTATTTTCTCATCGGTGACATTGATACATCTGATGAACATATTTTAAACCTTAATATTTTTTTTTATTTCTCTCACTTCTCCCAACTTGCATTCTGATTACAGTTTCTTTATTTAATTTCACAAGCACCTATAAATCTTATTCGTAGTATGTAGTTTTCCTTTCCTAAGCTTTGCATTTGGAAGGTAATCTGTAATTACTGATGGCTCAAAACTGTTAGTTCATTAATGTTACTTTTACAGGAAATAAATGCATCTTTGCCTAGTATAATAAACAACAAATATGGAAAAAAGGTCTTGCTGTACTTGCTAAGTCCTAGAGACCCTGCACATCTTGTTCCAGAAATCATCATGCTTCTGCAACAGGGAGATGGAAATGCCTATAGGTAACTCAGATATGAAGGTTGTTTTCTGCTGAGTTCATGCAACTTTCTGTCATGATCGATTTAATTGCATCTTTTCTTCATAATATAAAGTAATGTAAATGTATATAAATAATACATAAGTATTATTAGATATGTTAATCTATAGTCCTTATTTTTGCATTTTTGATTTAATATTTGTATATGATGACTGATGACCAGCAATGTGTTGGTGCTCAGCAGTTTATCCCCTTTGTAAAGGGCAAAAATTGTGATGTATTGTTTGTTTAAACTTATATATCAAATTTGGTGTAGCAGAAAATTTTTAATACGCATTATTGGTGTTTTGAGTTGCATAAAAGTACATCTCAAAATCCAGCAATAAGAATGGAAATTGTTAATTTGAATTCAGTTTCTGATATTGACATTGATGCTTCTCAGCTTTTGAAGAAGGAGCAATTTTAGATGATTAGTGAACTGTTTAAGAAATACATCTCAGTAGTTGAGATAACAGACTGAATAGAAAATAAACAGGTTAAATTATCATTGTTAACAAAAAACTGATGTTTACGGGCAGTCAGCTTTAAACACTATACATTTTCTCACTCCATATGTTCTTAAAATGTGTGCAGTGTGTTTAATTGTATGTGAAACAGAGGGAAGAATAATGCTTTATTTTGATCTTCCAAAAATTTATAGCTGTCTCAAATAGCATATATGTTCTGAATTTCTTGTTGCTTGATACGCATACAGAGCAAGTCTTCTACAGTATTGTGCTCTTTCATCAGTAAGAAGAATACTGAACTCCGCCACCGTGAACTCCTGGAAGCCATTTCCTCACCTTTGCTAGAATATTTGCAAGAACATACCCAAGAAGTAGTGGTAGACAAAGCTACCTTTGTCTTGGTTGCTGACATCTTAAGAACAGCTCTTGGTGACATCCAGCCTGCTCTAGATGCAATTGCTAATTTAGCAGCTGAAGAGCTGGTTCCAGGTGGCCGTGATGGGCAGGTAATGTAACAGAGGACAAGGTGCTGAGATCTTGCAGAGCATTTTTTTATTTTATATTACTGAAATGAAGTCTGCTTACTTTTTGCTTTACATAAGACGTCAATGTACTGCCCTGGTAGCACTCATACATTAGATGTGGTCTCTGTTTTCTGACATTTTCCTTTCATAGTTTATTATTATTGTATCTGGAGTGATGAAGGCTTGAGCCAGCATTTTGTCTGAGTTGTAGAGCAAGGTACTACGTGATCTTGAATCTTCAGAACTGCTTTAAACGCTTTATGGGAGGGTAGCTGACAATCATGTTACACAGACTCTCTTTTACTGTTATCACTATGCAATCAAGCAGTTAGTAAATTTTCATAGTAATGTGCTCTAGGCATTCCTGCAGCAGCAGTGGTGTTGGGCTAGATGATCTCTAGAGGTCCCTTCCAACTCTGAAAATTCCGTGATTTGACTGTTTATACTGAGAATGATAGGGTCTCTTAGCTTTCAGGTATGCATATCTCCATGCAGGGAAAGATCTTAGATAATAGCTGTTTGTCTTTACAGTAATAACTGTTTGTCTTTACATTATGACCTTCTCTTCAAAGTATGCCCCCCCGCTGTTTACAGCAAAATGCTGTTTACACTATATTTAAGATAGATGCACTCTGGATTTTTGTAGTTGTGCTGAATTTGGTGTGTCTTTCACCTTCTTCAAGACGGGCATTTTACAGAATTTTATGAGAAGTACTCATGTTTTCTGTGAACCATACTGTAGTGAATTTTCAAGTCTGTGAAAACGTGGAAAGTCTGGAAGTTCTTGTAGAGGCAGCTAGACCAAGAGATTCTGCTCAGTAAGCATGAAGTCCTTTGGGAGGGGTGAATGAAGCATTGGTTGGTATGGTTTATATTACTGAAAGTCAGATGTTGCAGGGAAGGTGGTAAAAAATGAACTGGTCAGTTTAAAGAAGTATTCAGATACTTGCATCAAACTTGTTGATATTTGCATAGGTGATGAATAAATGGATCAGTGCGATGTGGTGTGGATAAATCAAGCAGGAATATTTATGGACAGACATGTAACTGCATTTTGAAACATCATCATTAAATAATTTGGGTTTGGTTTGGTTTTTTCCCTTAAAGCTTCACATTGCAGAGCATCCAGCAGGCCATCTAGTTTTGAAATGGTTAATAGAGCAAGATGAAAAAATGAGAGAGAGTGGAAAACAAGGTATGTTGGAAATTCAGCTTTATTTCATCAAATTATGACTTCACAATAATCAGTTATTTGACCTAAAATAAGATTGCTGCATTTATTTCTTTGAGCATACTAATATATTGAAAAATTAACATATCCTCTAAGTTACTGTTTTTATCTTTTTGCTGTTGTGACCTGTTGTATGAACAGAGTGCCCCTTGGCGTTTGCTTTTTCTGCAAAGCAAGTACTGGTCTGTTCTTCTTTCTCAGGCTTTTACTGTATATTTGGGACAGGGTTCACTTCTGTGCTTAAAATGTCTTGATAGCTTTGCTAAATTACACAGCAATTTAAAGGATAATAATAGAAAAAGTCTTTCTAACAGAAAGACTTGTTTCATTAGTGCTTGTGAGCCAAATTAATCTTTACTGTGTTCATTAGTGCTGCTGGGTTAATGCTTTATAACAGTTACTACAATAAATCATGCACAAAAATAGGACATCTTTGCTATTCTGTATCCCAGAAGGCAGAGACTGGGCACAGATGTTCTCATCTTAATTTAGCTTTTAAACTTATTTTATTACATAACTGTAAAATCTTGTTGTGTGAATCACCATATCCTAATAGAGATTACTTTTTCTCATACAAAAACATCAAAAAATGAAAGGAGGTGGGGGTGGCATAGTATAATCTGGAGGGAACTTCTCTGTGTAGGGGTTTTTTTTCTTTGTAGAATCATCAGACCTTGTTAAACTTTGTTTTGTTTTCTTCTTCTTACTACATTCAAATATCCACTGTTTCCTTTAAAAATAAGAGTTAGTTTGGCTTTATGAAATTTTTCTGAAGTTAAGCTGTTTTGCTGCTTCTCAAGTTGATGATTACAAATATGCAAAGTAGAAGTTTTATGTGAGTGTCTTTCAGAGACTAGCCTGAGATAATGATAGTTATCTGGATTTATTTCTGCTAACATTGTGCAATTCCCATGTTGAACACAATCCCTTTGGTTTCTTTGTTTTCCTCCAAAGAGTACGCCATTCAGAATTGTTATTCTGAGTTTATGGAATTGGCATTAAATAACAAACAAATTGTTATCACATAGGGAACAAGTTGAATAAAAACTGACCTGTTCTTCAGATGGAATTCTAATCTAAAGTGACAGTGAAAAATAGCTTCAGTGTTTGTTTGGAGGCTGGGGTTCATGGTGGTTGGGTGGGTTTTTTCGGGTTGCTTACTGATAACTTTGCTCAGCATACAATTTGTAAGAGCAGTTTTCCTGAAGTTCAGTTCTTCGAATTCAGCTGGGGACTTGAGGTCAGCCTAGGTTCTTTCATTTGTATATGCCATTAGTCCAATGAATCTGCAAATCACATTAAGCTTTCAAAGCTAATGAAGAAATAGAGCCCTGCAGCATCAGTACAGCTGAAAGAAATAAGGTTCCTAGTGGTTTTTTATGCACCAATAAAGGAGTAGCTCTGAAGTTTTAAGTAACTTCATCTATGCAAATTCTGTTTCTTCAGCTGTAGAGCCAGATGCTTAAAACATAGCATTTGTCAGCAGGGGTGTGTATATAATAGTACATTGCACATAATTATCTCTTGTGTTGGTTCTTACCAAGTTCTTTCTTTGTAGTGGATGCCTTCTTTAAGACATTAATAGCTTTTGACACCACTTTAAAAAAGAAATAGCAAGTTGGCTGCTTTATACTAGCAAACTGTCACACAGTGCCACTATTGCCTAACTAATTTTGAGCAATACTTGAAAGTAGTCAGACATCTATAAAGCTATTCATTGCATTGAGTAGTCAATTATTTTGTGAGAGGAAAACTTCTTGAATAACTGGTGGCTAAAAAGTATTTGATTAAATCGTAACTGCAGAGAACTTCTAACAGGCTTCTTTGTGTAAAGATACTGTCTAATTCTTTTCTTCTCCCTACCTCTTTCCCACATCTTACAGTTTGCTTTGGAAGAACATTGGTGGAACGTGTTGGCATTGACAATATGAAGACCTGGGCAGAAGTAAATCGAGGTGCCATTATTCTTTGTTGGTATGTAAGGCACATGGCTGTTTCTGATTAGGTTCCAGTGTTAATTTAAGAGAACACCAGTCGAAATTTCTGCCAGCAAAATGTCATTTTTTGCTCAATGTGTACTGTCTTTCGTGTGACTGGTAAGTCTGGGATGGAACAGGGTACTGGAAAAATTCAAACCAGAGTGTCCATAGGTTGTTTCTTGAGTTCAGGCTTTTGCAGTACTAAGAAGTAGCTCAGTGTTGGAAAATCCTAAGATTAAAAATAAAATTTATTTTTAAAATTGTGCCTACTATGTCTTGTTTTACAGGCACAAAATTCTCAAAAGAGCACTTCACAAATAGCTACATTAAAATAATTAACTCTGAAATACCTGTGACTGGCAGCAGCATACAAGAATCCAGACTTTTTTTTTCTTGTAACTTACTGGTTTGTCTTGATGCCTTAATTATGGAGCCTAAGTATGTCTCATCCTGAAGCAGAAAAGTGTTTGCAATAGACCATGCAAAGGCTTATGATGAGCTAACTGGTTCACAACTTCGAAGCGGTGAACTGAGCAACTAGTGAGATCAGAAAGACCCCACAGAAATCAGGCTAACATTAACATTTTGTTTTATCAAATGTGAACAGCTGTGTTAATGGTCACTGTTTTCACTTTGTAACTATCTGTCAGTGTCAGGTCGTAGAAACTCAAGGTTTTGTCTTCTGCCCAAAGCGTGTGGTCTGTGTTCTGGTACTGCTGGGTCAGCCTTGCACTGCTGGTTCCTCATAAAGGCTTGCACTGAGCCAAAATCAGCAAACAATTCAAACAGACAACATGATTTTGAAAAATAAAACCCTCTTCTACCTTTTTTCCACCCAGCTTCTCCCTCTCCTAAAGTTAAAGTCCTTGCTGTTTGCTCTCCATCTTTGCTCTTTATGACTTTAGAGTGAGGCTACTTTGACATTCATGCTCTTTTGCAAGGTGAATCAAAAGCTGTTTTCACTAATAAGACTTCTAATCTGAGTTTAATTCTAACTTTGTTTAGTCATTATCATTCAGAGCACTAGTGAGAAGAATTGGTAGTAGAAGAGTAGTTGCAATCCAGATACAAAACCTGTTTACGCAACATCAAAATGGTCATATGGATCTGGCTGTTAAGATTGTTCAGCTGCTAAAATGATAACACTTTGCCTCTCATAACAGGCCTTTAGAATTCAATAAAACCATCTAATGCCTTTAACTTATCTGATCCTGCATACAGATGTTCAGTAGAGATTTGTTGTAAAGGCTTGTTCATTGACAGTGTATTAATGCTTGGACTTTTTTCCCCTAACTCGAGGCTGAGGGGATTCATTTAACATGTTGTGTTGCTGGTTTATGTACTAAGCTATTTTGATTGTCCAAATAAAGTTGGAAAGTAAATTAGTGGAATTTTTTCCAAGTGTAACACTTTCATAAGGGTTTGGTTGCCACCGTGACAGCAGTCTCTTAATAGATTTTGAAGACTTATAGAAAAAACAGGAAACTAGTAATTGCTTATTAGTGAAAACGAGCACAGGAGTGGCGTATTTTATGGAAAAACCTGTGAAGAGTGTCAGTCTTTCCCTCTCTCTGCTGTTACTCATGGCGTTACAGGGTGGGGCTTTGACAAGCATGCTTTGTTACCAAGCAGCCTGTCTCCCAGATTGTCAGTCAAACATCTTTCACCAATACTGAAACTCACCTAACAGGAAAGAGAAAGAAAAGTATGGGGGAGGAGTGTTTGTTTGTTTGTTGGAATTCTGTTTTTAGGGTTTTTTTAAATTTTAATTAAATCTGAATCCTTTGTAGTTTGAACTTGTCTTGAGGACTCTTTAGGCATGACACCCTTTTGTTTAGGCAGCTAAGAACACATGAACATAACCAGCTGCTTTTATTCCATTTCACATGACACCTGCTTACCTCACTAGCATATAGTAGTTAATCTCATCTTTGTTAACTGCATGCATTGAAGTTGAGAGATTACCTAAATCATACAGCAATGATAAATTTAATTTAGTTTGGTATAGATAATGACTACAATATTTTTTTACATAAAATAGTTTAAAAAATATTAAGATACTTCTTTTGTCTTAAAGGAGCTCAGATCCCTCAGACAGAGGTAATTTTCAGATGCTACCAGTTCTCCCTGAAGCTATGATTGATTTTTGGTTTGTTGTTGGCTTTTGGAAGCCATCTGTCACTTACATTCGGGTCTGAAACTCAGAATTACCCAGTCAGTCCATTTGAAGTTTTCTGGCTTTCTAGTCATTTAAGCTTATTCACCAGTTACAAGCAGTTCATTGCATGTGCTTGATTGCTTAGTTACCTGGTATCCTCTGGACCCTCTTCTTTCATTGCCCTACTTGATTTTAATCTGATTTTTATAAAAAATCTGGGGCCTTGTTCTGAGCTAGTACAAGTATGAAGAGTCCTAAGGTGATGAGAGGGCTCTTTGCAGACATTACAGTCCAGCTTAGTGTAAATAAAATATTGTAAGTACTTGAATGCCATGGATGCTGGTCAATTTATGTTTCCACAATATTTTTGAAATTGTCAATGATGTGTCACATCAGGGTAGAAAATGGATAAAAACACACTTCGCTAAAGCACTTAATTAATTTCCATATGTAATTTCTGTAACCTGTAAAAGTTATAATTTATATCTACAAAATACATAGGTGCCTGCTTACCAGATCTTAGAACTTTCAGAATAATAATTAAAAAAAACCCAAACAACCAAACCTATGTTGGTCTTTTGGCTGTATTATCAGACATGTAGATGCTCTATATTAAAAATGCGGTGTCTTGAAATATCAGTGGATACTGAGAGTTTGAAAGCAGCTTTACATGTATAGCTGTTGGCAGATGAAATTCATTTTTAGAAATATATAAAATGCAGTCCAGAGTGGCTTGCTACTTTGTATGCTCTTTTTCCCTGGTGGTGAACCATGTGAATCTCTACATGTTAAATACTAATGTGTTCAGCACATCCTTTGTCAGTACTCTTGACTTTCTTGCTGTTTTCAGGGGTATATGACTCACAGAAAAGCTGAAAAAGTATCATCCCTCACCTGTGTTTGTTCAGTTTTAAAGAAGGCCTCTTGATTAAATAGTACTGTTGCAGCTAAAAGTGTAACAGAAGTTGCTGCTAGAAGTAAGTTAGTCATAGTCATAGGAATCTAGGAATGAAGTAGCTGAAAATAGTGGTGCTGTCAGATGAGCATCCCATGCTTTACTGCCTATAGTGTTGCCATCCTGTACAGGATTTGGGAGTTCTAAGGAGGCAAAATTTAAATCTCACCTTAAGCTACATTAATTCCTTTTCTCTCTTACTCAGTTCAGCTTGCTATGTCTAATCCTTGTTTAAAAAGTAGGCAGGAAGCAAGCTTTTAGGTAGCTGCAAATTTGGGAGCAGTTTGGAAGAATCCTAGGGATTGTAAACACTTACAGTATCATGCAGCCTGCTTGATGGGTACATGGGTGTTATAGTTTGTTTCCAATCTTAGTTTATTTGTATGCCAGTGCAACTTGTAATTCTGTTCTGGATTGCACACATTGGCTGTAGAAGACAATAAGTTTTTTAGGCAGTCTTCACACATCGCTTTGAAGTAGCAAATTAGGTGTGCTATTACCTCTACTGCTTTTGTATTAAAATCCAAGAACATTTCATTATTACCTGAAGGAAGGGGAGAAGGACAATTACTGCCTAGGTTGATCTGGATAGTGCTGAAGCTTTTTGTTTCCTAATAGTATTTTACAGCTTATGATGAATTTCCTTGTTTCTGGGGAAGAAAAGTTATCTGGGAAAGCTGTTTTGTTTTCCAAAAGTAACATCTAAAAAGGAACAAAACTAGTAAGGCTCTGTAGTCCTGTGTAAACGAAGCACAGAAGCACAATAGTGAAAAGTACTCCATGAATATTAGATGTACTTCACTGCATCCAGTTTTAGGACTGGATTACAGGAAAGGTATCGACCACTGGAGAGAGTTTAATGGAGGGTGACCAACATAGTTGTGGGCTGGATCCGTTGGCCTGGGAGAAGATGCTGTGGGACCAGGGCTGGCTCAGCTGAGAGAAGGGATGGCTTTGGGGGCACTCAACGCTATCCCCGGCACTGGAGGGGATGCATGAGAGCTGAGCTATTCACAGCAGTGCTTTCGTGACTGGAGGGCGAGAGTCATTGGCACAGGCTGCAACATGACAGTCTCAGGCAGAGATAAGGAGAAGCTTTTTCCCCATGAGGACAGCCCAACAGTGGGGACTGGGCCCAGGGAGGTTGGGCTGTCTGCCTGCATTGGGGGGTTTCAGGCCTGGACTGGGTGAAGCCCTGAGCAGCCTGGTCTGACCCAATGTTTGAACCTGCTTTGAGTAGGGATCTGCAGTTCCTTCCAGTCTGATTTATCCTGTGTTGTTTGTGTTCTCAACTTGGTGTCTCATGCTCTGTGGAAAGTTTTATGTCTTTTTCTAATAGAAGGTGAAAAGGTCAGCATATATTCTTCCTAAACAGTTACTCTTTCCTTACGTGGACAGCTTCTTTTCCTGTGGCCTACATGCTGACCTTTGACATCCTTGGGTTTTTTCCCCTGTTTCTTGTAGCCTTCTCCGGAGCACCGATCAAAAAGTGGCAAACACAGTCAAAAAAGGACTGAAGAAGCTTGTTCCAAAGTTGAAGCTGAATAAAAATGTAAAAGGAATAGAAGCATTACTGGAGAAACTGACTTCCTAGTGTAAATGAAGCTAAAAACACAATTTACATCAATGCAACCAACTGAGAGTTGGTAAGATTTTACACCATGGTTGTTTTACGAAACAGTGTTTGCATTTGTAAATTAAATAATTTCTAAAACAACTTTTCTGTTGTACTCATTCTGTTGTGGTTGTTCTCGGAGATTGAAATCTCAAGAAGATTTAAGAGCTGGTGGAAGCTTCTGAACATGTAATCAAGAAGTTAAATCTTTCCTGATCACTTGCACAAAAATGATTTGAGTCACGTTAAAATTTGTGTGTATGTTGTCATAGTTACCATAGAAACAGAAGCATCTGTTCTGGAGATATTCTTATGTACTGGGCAAATACACTTGTTCTTTATCCCCTTCTCTCCTGGTTTCCTCAGAAAAAACCCGAACCAAAGCAGAAAAACAACTCAAGTTCTGTTCTTACCCTGTAAGGAGTGATGGAGGCTCTCATCCTTCAGGAACTGACAAGAATAGAATGAAAATAGTGTCTCTGACTTTTTTCAAAGAAGGTCCTGAAGGAGAGCCCAGCTATTTCAATGGACCATAGTTTGGTTTTGTTTTTCTTAAGTCTTCTGAAAAGTACAGACTTTCAAGCCCTAATAAACCAGAGAGATCTAGGATTTTTTTTGGCCCCTTGTAATAGGGGAGGGATGAATTTACTTCTGCATGATAACAACCTGGAGAAGAGAAGATTCCAGGAGACCTTATAGCAGTCTCTCAGTACTTAAAGGGAGGCCTACAGAAAAGGTGAAGAGGGACTCTTTATGAGGGAGTGTAGTGATAGAACAAGGGGTAATGTTTTTAAACTGAAAGAGGGTAGATTTAGATTCGATGTCGGGAAGAAATTCGTCATTCTGAAGGTGGTGAGACACTGGAACAAGTTGCCCAGGGAAGTTGTGGAGGCCTCATCCCTGGAAGTGTTCAAGGCCAGATTGGATGGGGCTTTGAGCAATCTGATCTAGCAGGAGGTGTCCCTGCCCATAGCAGTAGGGTTGGAACTAGATGATCTAGTGATGTCCCTTACAACTCTAACCATTCTATGTAAGTGTGCTATTGATTTCTACTGTACCCTATTTTGATCTAGAAAAATCAAGCTGATTATTTTATTTTCTCGTTTTAAGCAAATAAAAAAAAAAAACCCAAAACTTTCTTGGTAAGGCATTCATACAGCACCCTGGTGGTGTTTAATGCAATGCTGAAAGACTGACCCAAACAGAGGACCAAATTAGATCTCCAACTGTAGGAGTCAATCATCTGCTGTCGCTTAGCCTGATAGGATGTGGCTCCATTTTTAACAGTAGATAGCTAGCCATTATTTCTCCTAAGATACTGCTTCCTCAACATAAAGTACAATGCAACTAATTGGAAGTTGCCAGTGGTTAAGTAAACTGGTTTAAGTTTCTGTATTTTACATACTTCAAATCAGTCTTCTAAATTACTGACTTTATTGTCAGAGGTCATGATGATCCACAGCTACTCCTGCAGTCCATCGGGAACTGCAGTGCTCAGCACCCATGAAAATCAGATTACCCAGTTTGAGACTCAGACTTGCGTTCTTAGCATGAGGTAAAATACTCTGGTTCTCTAGGGAGCACCTGTGTGCGTACAGGTGCAGGAATTGTGAAGTACATTTTCTGGATGTGTATGTGAAAGTATAAATAGTTTATCCAAAGCGATGAAATTCATTGTTTCATCTTAATAATTCAAGTAATCTCTTGCTTCTCAGTGGTCCTGTTGAGGGGGAACATTTTTTAGTATAAAAAAATGACGAGAGACCTGAATAGGCAAATAATCATAATCCTAATTATAATTCATAGTTTACTTAGGCTAATTTAAGCAGTACGTGAACATTACAGTTAGGAGAAGTGTTTATAACATTGTTTCTGTTTGCATCTGTTGATTTACTGAGACTTTGCTGACTGTGCTTCCCTCTAATTCCACCTAGGATTATGAGGAGTAGTGTATACTGAAAGGTTAATCCCAATTAGACCTGATTGGCACTGGCATTATGTGTTCATGCTTGTAAACACATCCTCTCAGTTACTGAAGGTTGCAGCTTATTAGTTTCTGTAACAGGATTTTCTTTTGTGACAATAAAACAGATCATTTTAATTAGCAACGATAATGAATTTAAACTGTAGTGAACTGTTTCTAAAGAAGTCTTAGTTACTGCCAAAAAACCCAACTTGAACGAAATATGCAACAGATTTGTGACTGAATAATTAGTGGTAGAGTAAACTGGGAGGGGGGGGGAATCTGATGCAGCCCTTCTCAATTTTCAGGTTATTGAAGGGAATAAACTAATGCTTAGAATCTGGCACAGACATATTTCCAATCAAGAAAATTAAAGGGGTCAGTGAAAGTAAGTCATAGCTAAAGATAGATACTAATAAACTGAATAGCAAAAAGCTGTGTAAGAATGTCTGCTTATGTGAATCTGATTTGATGCTTTGATTCTGTGCTTTAATTCTGGTTGCTTTAACTGAATGTCTGCCAGGCAGTTTATTTGCATTTTGGAGACTCTGTATATTATTTATTTTAAATTATGTGTAGTAATTTAGAGTGACCGACTACCAATTTTCCTTACCACAATTTGAGAAATGCCACTCTTTATTAAGTAGATATCAGTTAAGGTTATGCTAAAGAGGCCACTATTTTCCTGCCAGGCATAGAACATAAATTCAACTGCCAAGGTATGTCTTTAATGTCAGTTGAAACCAAATTCTGAAATAGTCTAATGGAAGGCAAGGAAAAGGAAGTTATGAGGGGTACTAAAGACTCTTTCAGTGGCTTAAGGCACTTCACAGAATGGACTCATTTTTCCCACTGAAGAAGTTGGTTGGATGCAGTGCCATTTCTGTCCCAGTCTGCCGTGGGTGTCTCTGTGACTGTGAAGGCTGAGAGAAGTTGTTTGAAAGACTGAAGGAAAAGTATTTGTGTCAGTGTGTCCTTTCTCTTTTGCTTGAAAGGTACTTGGCAAGGACTTCTGCCTACTTTAGGTTATCCAGACTGCTCAAATTATTGCCAGCATCTTAATATAGCTAGCAGTATGGTTTTTAATTGCCAAGAAGACAACGGAAGTGCACGTGCAGCAACTATCTGTGTGGGTGCTGCTCGCTCAGATCCAGGAATTATAGGACTCTTGTTTTCAATCTGTTGTCCAGAGGTGAAGTGACTGTCCCTTTTGGCTATCCAGAGCTAACACCTCTCTCTTTCAATTTACATAGCAGAAGTTGGAGGGTGAACAGCCAATGTTTAATCATTGTGAATGCTAGGACAGAAGAGGTGGTGATGATTATTTTATTTTTGGTTCTTAGAAGACACAGGACCCATTACCTTGGTTATAGTGTACATTAGTGTGCAATAGTGTATTTCCCATTAACTTGGAAATAGCGGTATATAAACCAAGAGGTTTACAAAAGGATCAACTTTCCCCTTTGCTGCTCACAGCAGGAGCAACCAACAACAAGCAGTGTTTTGCTTTTCCACTGGCTCTACACCAGCTTACCTTTTCTTCAACAGCAGAAAATGTACACAGTGACTCTGTTTCTGAGTGCAGAACCAAGGACCAAGTGGGGTCAGCAGAAAATGCAGAATGATTGAGTAGCTGAAAGAAAAGGGCGAATGTTTTGGGACAATAATGCACATTGCAGGTGGACTGTGACCCATCAGTTGTGAGATTTTCTTTCTTACTCCTGTCCATCTCTTGTCTAGATGGGTTGTAGACTTGTCAGAATGGACAAAAGGCCATATACATGTATGTACACTACTTGGCACTTAAGGGTTTCTACATAAGTGTTCTCACTGTTCCTGTGGTATGTCTAAAAAAAATTAAAAATGGGACTAATAAAATATTAAAAGTAGGGGTTTTTTGGTTTTTACATCTTTAAAACATTCATGTAAGTGTTCATTGCATTAATCAAGACAGATTTCCTCCTGACTTGTTGGAAGAAATCTGTAGTGCCGATTAGACAGTTTGCGTTATCAAGTTCAAGATCATTGTCAAAACCCATCCCTTTTGCCTCACCAGTGTGCACAGCATTTGTCAGCTGCTTTGTGAAAACACAAAAGTTCATTTCCCCTGACCGTGTTATTCTTCCAGCACTTTTCTCCCATTTTCTGCTTGGGGTTTAAAGCTCTTGTATCAAGTTGCTCCCTTACATGCTGCATTGTGTAAGCAGCACTTTCTTTCACTGTTAACAATTTTTTTGTTGTTTGTTTAAAGCCCCTTATTTTGTTTTCTGTGTCTTTGTTTGAGATCCTGGACTTCAAGGATACGCAGCCTTTTTCAAGATCTGTTAATCGTAGATACCATTGTACTAACCATCTAGTAAAGAGAAACAGACATTACTGGGAAGGATTGCTATTTAAGAAATACGAATCTGTCGTACTGTGTTCCTCACCTTTTCTCCAATGCCTGTAACTGCAAATTTCAGCAGTGCAAGCTTTTCTTGACATGAGTTTTTTCTTTTAAGTGTGCGCAAAGGCCTAACCCGCTTTGCTGTAGCATCCAAAGTAGTGATTAGAGTATCATTTACAAACTGTACTAGGGAGAGGAACTGAGGGAAGGGGAAGCTGCTCATGGCTGGAAAACTGGAAAATATGCCAGGTAAACTCAATCTTAGTTATCAGCAGTAATTCTTTACATTTGCCCAATGTAATATTATATACCCTTGTGATTTACTCTTGCAATAGTCATGTATTGAAAGTTTTGTCGAGGGCCATACTAGTTGAAGTGGGTTTATTCAGCTTGTCATCCGCTGTCATGGAAGACGGTTTTAATTGTTGGATTTTTATGTTCTTTCAATTAGGGTGTGTCTTATAAGTACATTTGTGCTTTACAAAATACAAAAATCTTACAGATTGTCTAATTTGCCCTGTACTCCCCACAGCTGCTTCTGCCTGTCATTTCTGTAGTTTGTTAGTCTGCGCTAACTAGAGTGTGTCTACATGGATTACATCTTTTATTAGAATAGTGGGACAGTCACAAAAAGCTTACGGGAGCGAGCCAACAGGAGCTCTGGGTATACAGGCACATATGAACAGATGCTAGAAGCATTGAACTAGGAAGTCATCAGAAGGTTTTTCTCTGTTTGTAAAACAGATGCAAAGAAGATACTTGAGGGGCAAAAAAAATACCGGGGCTTTTCATTTTAAAGATGTACTGATGTATAGACATCCCTGATAAAACATGTTTTGTGGAAAAAGGTAATAAGGGAATATAGAATTGGTTCAATATGTTACATTGCTCCCAGTGAGCGGTTAGATGAAGAGGATTGGGTGCCACAACACCTGCTATTGAGTCATCTTCACAGCATTGTGATAGCACCAGTTTTCATGGCAGTCAAAATCATTCTTGTGCCTGAAATGTTTTCAGAGGCTGGTTTTCAAATTGGTGCCACCAGTTTTTCCACTTAAGCGTTTTTTTCTGTTTATTTATCTGAAAAAGTAAAATATTTAGATCCTGTTTTAGATTCCAAGTGTTTTGATAGTAGGCAGTCAAAAGAACAGGCAGTACCAATTTGAAGACATGTTTGAGAAATGTCTGAATGATTTCTCTTCAAAAGAATTAAAAACAGTTGAACTTGCAGTATTACATGTCAAATTTCAAGGTATTTTATTAGCTAAGGCCCAGACATGAGGGAGCTATGTGGGTCTGCCTTCCAGAATCAGTGCTGCTCACCAGCCTCCATGCAGCTCCAGTGATTTTCCCTTTAAAATGTCCTCGTCAATGACAGATGCCAAATATAATGTTGTTTCATATTTTACACAGCATCATGCCCAAGTTCGAGGACCTTTGCTTTCCCAGATGATGGTTCACCTTTGCAGTGTCTGAGCATTTGCCTCCTTAGTTTGCTGCTTGGGTGTTACGAAGTGCACCTTGGAACCAGCCCTTGAGATGAACAGAGTTACTGACAGAGCAAATGGAATAAGCACCGTCACACTGCATCTCAAATTGCCTGTTTTCTTCTGCTTCAGGTGCACTTCGAGTGTCTGCTGCTGGTCGTGCTTTGTCCTTTAATCTTGGTATAGTGCACTAAGGTGGAAAATTTGTGCATGCGTTGTCTGCTCTCAGGCAGTGTGATACTGCTCAGACTGCAGTTGCTGCAATGTGTAGGCCTTGCTTTCTAACCAGTAACTTGCACCGAGTCACACACTGGGTCACAATACCTAGAAAGCGCTTTTTTTTGTTGCTGTTTTTTTTAACTGGTTTCCCATATAAAGTTTCTTTGGGGTTTTTTGTGAAAATGAAACAAGATAAGCAATGTCAGTTTCATTAAACCAAGCTTACTTTTAGATTATTTTTTTAATAGTAATAGAAATATAATAATAGAGACTAAAGGGTATGAATGAATGCCAAAGCATTTTATCTTTGCAAAGGGGAAGTGTGGTGTTAGCACTGGACTGACCACTGTTTTACTCAGGATTCTGCATAATCGACCATGAACAGAAACCATGTTTATACAGGCAAATTTGTTTTCAGACAGGTATGCAAAGTGCCTTAGGATAACACGCTAACATAGTGAATCTGCATCTGTAATGGTGAGCATTATCACATAGAGTGGATCTTACTTGTTCGGAAGGTGAGTTTTGTGGTAGGATTTGAATGAAGAGCGGAGGTGGCAGTCTGTGCAGAGAGAGAAGCACAGGGAGAAGGCAGGCATGTAAGGAAGCGGTCTCCCGCACCATACCAATAAACTAAAGCTGTAAGCAAGCAGGTATTTGCAGATTTCTGAAGGGGGAGGGATTGGTGGGGAAAGAACTTGCTGTAGAAGGAAAGATGCATTTGAAGAGCAATGCGAAAGCAAATTACATTGGGACGATGCAAGTGTAACAGTGCTGTTACAGCTGCTTAAGAGTAGTGGAGGCCTGTGGAAAGAAGTAAAGCAGGAACAGTGTGCTTTGAACCTTGTGTGTCTTTCTCTCTTCTCCTCCAGCCCCTCAGTTGACCTAATGTGATTTTGAATCCAGCAGCTTGCCTGCTGCAACATGACTCAGTAGTGTTTTTCCTTCTGCCTCTGAACAGAAGATGCTGCATCGCTCTCTGTACAGCGGCTCTGGCATTTGTCAGGCTATTCATTAAGCTGATTCAGTTCACAGACCAGTTAGAGATGTGTGCGTGGTGGTGTTGAATTAATTTCTGTTAGTGAGCTGATAAGATTCACTGAACAAAGGGGAACCCATTTGAACACCAGAGCACAAGCTCAGCAGCAGCATTGCGTGGTAAGGCAGCGAGAAGTCTGACATTAACCAGGAGCAGACCTTCCCTTTGGAGGGGATCAAATTGATCTTTACATTGGCTGAGCTGCACGATCAAACTTGTATTTCAAATTTCCGAATAAAATGGCACCATTCTCTCTTCAATGCATGGAGGTTTAGAGGAACATGCTTTGTACTGCCTGGAAAAATACTCCCAGAAAATCAGCATTATTTTAAGCCTGCCATGCCTCAAGTGGAGTGACAATTGGTTGAGGCCTGTGCTTTGATTGCTTACGTTAAACCCCGTCAATAAAAGCCTGGACAATACTCCCTATGCATCTAAAACAATCCATTCAACGTACAGTTAAGGTAGCTATCTTGAACTTTTCGTGTTCCCTGACTAATTTTCTGGTGTTAACGGTGATATTTTTTTTTCTTAAACTGTTCCAGAAATATGCAGACTGACTATTAAACATATCCTGACATCATCCTGACATCATCCAGACCTGCCTAGAATCATTTCTCTTCTTTTGTAGTGACTTTCGGGGAACATTTTAGGCATCGGAGCTGTCTTTTAGAAACAAAAGGAGTGGGGAAATTAACCTCCGGTGTAATTAATGCAGCATTAGAGTGAAGTTTCATTTAGTCCATAAGGATGATAATACAGATTTTGCAGTACAGATTAATTTTTATGTCATTGTAAACGCTCTCGCTGACAGGACCGCAGGCTTTTGGTACGTTGTACCTGAAGATGCAGCTGAGCTAGCTAATGTAGCAAGTGGCAGGCACTAGGTATTTTTAAGGAAAAGGGGAATATGGCAGCCTGTAACCTCTGGGCGGCAGCAGTGAACAATTTTCCATGCACGGAACTGTACTTTCCACAAGGAGACCCAGCTACCTTGCCCTTTCTTACAGGGCACCGCGGCCCCCATCACAGCGGGACGTGCTGTCGCAACCTGTGTGTGATTTCCTGAATTTTCCTGAATTTCTGGAACTTGTTGTTTGGGGTTTTTTTTTCGTTGGTGGTGTTTTTTTGTTATGGGTTTGGGTTTGGTTTTTTTTTTTTGGGGGGGGGTGGGTGGGTGGGGGTGGTGAGGTGTTAGGTTTTTTCCCCCTGTTTGTTTACCCAAAGTAAATATTTGGATGTTAAGACATTTGGAAGTCAGACCAGCCTGACCCTCAAGACGGCTGGAGTAGGCTTGAGGAGTGTGGAGTCCCTTTGATGTCAGCGTGGATCTGGCTTATGCCAGGGGTTGATGACAAAGACTTCATCTCAGAGCCCAGCTTTTCTGTTACGGGTGGGCTGTTGCATTTATCTGCAGTCCATGCCTTTGCCTCCATATGTAGTTTTTGGTATAGAAAAAAAAAGAAGTGTAAGTGTTCTACTGAGGAATGCTGTTCTTATATGGGTATTGAAAAGTTCCCCTGCACACAGATGCTTCCAGTGACAGCGCTAGCTGGTTTTAGCCATGTAGAGCTACATTAGCTCTGCAGACAAAGCAGGTTCTGCCTTCTCTTTGCCAGCTGGTAGTAGAAGTGCTTTTTGGGCAGTTTCCTCTGCCAGAACTGGCGAAGGAAATAGTGTGTGAGTATGTGGTGGCCTGAAGAACAGTTATTAGCGGTAGCAAAAGACTGGCTTTTAAGTATAGTACATGTTTATCTGGTTGTTAATAGGGAGGAAATGCTTTTGCTTATAAATGAAGCAAATCTGCTTCAGAAGTTAGAATGACAGTACAAAGTCATTTTATAGAGTAGAATTAGACTCTGACAAGTTTTATTTAAAAACCTTGATAATCTCTATCTCAGGAGCTACCTGTAAAATACTTTAATTTTTCTCAGCATATTTCCATTAAATTACCTAAGTACATAAAAAGGTAGTACCTCTGACCTTTTCCTTTTTCAGTCCAAGATAAAGAGCTGGATTACAGTCAAATGCCATGTAATTTCTCTACTACTGAATAAAGAAGTTAATAAAGGTTTTGTAAATAGCAGATAAGCATGAATCAAATATTTTTACATAACAAAAACAATGTTCTAAACAGTTGAAGCTATTTTTTAAGCAAGGAGACAATTTTTCCTTCGTAGGCTTATTGATAGTCATTTTTCTCCAAAAACTTTGAAGTATGCCTAGTCTATAATCTTTAAAATTATATATATTTAAAGACTGAATATTACTCTTTGCCTTAGAAGCCTGGGAATAGCACCAGATGCCTATTAATCTGTGGCTTACTGTAGCTACCCCTTTAAGTGCTATCTTTCTGAATGAGAAAAGCAAACAGCTGCTGAATTGCATTGAAAAAGTGATGTTCTTCTAAGACAAGCATTTGTGCAAAAGCATATTCTAATTGGAATTCTTTCCACTATCTCAAGTAAGGACAGACTCTTTAGATTTCTACCAGCCCCACCCCTATTTTCTTCCTCTTTTTTCTTTTTTTTTTTTTCTTTTTTTTCAACAATTCCCATGCCTAAAATGAGTAGAATAAACAAATTAGTTGTCCTAAAATGAAGCCAGGCCATCCAGATAAACTGACTGTTTCTTTGTCTACCAGAGACAACATGTTTGCTAAGTCTGTAATGAATATAATGATAGAACATATTTTCCTTCTCCCTCTGGGGCTCATTAATCTCTGCAATTAGTTAAAATAGAAGACTTCAGCGCGGCCACATTCAGAGAGGTTCCTAATTTCTCAGTGGTTTGAGAATCCTCCACCCTGTTTCCCCAAAACCTTAGCTATGCCAGAATAACGTCTCATAAACCAAGCCTTATCTACTTTAGCTTTAATAGTATTGCCCATCTTTGTTGTGTTTAAGCATGTTTTCCCTTGATGTAGTTATTTTGAAATCTTTTGATTGTCAAAGCCCTGTGGCATTCAAGCAAGACAATCACAGTTCTCTTGCATTCTTTTTGGGTGTCATCATGTGTGCCATTTGACTGTATCATTTGAGTAATCTAGGGACAGTGATGATGCCACTGCAAGTCTTAGTGGATGTGGCAGAAAATTAACTGAGAGTCCTTCTCGGCAGGAACCATTGTGTCAAGAAAAAAATGGCAAAACCACTGCGTCGTATTTCAAAACCAGCCGATACAGGTTTGCACAGCAGGTTGTCAGAAGTTTGTTTTGTGGGAATATGAACTCCTTCCTCTGAGCTACCTGGAGGTCCTCTTTGTATGGTATGAGCCTCAGACAGGCTCTCAAAGAGGGAGGGGACCTTGTTGGAGGCCCTTGCTAGTAGCCATCCACAGAAAATGCTGGTACTGACAGAGCTTTGGGCATTTGGGGTCTGGCTGGTATACTGGTACTTCAACTTTATGCATACTCTTTCCTATTGAAATGCACAAACTTATGCTTGCCGCCACTAAAATAAGATTAAGCCACAAGGCAGAAAGCTGCATAAGGTAATCCAGAGAAGAAAATGAACATAACCCCCTGAAACACGTTAGTGTTTCTAATTTGCTGGCAAATGCTGTACTCAACTAAGGACCCATTCACCTGCTGAACACAGCAGGGTAGGTGAGCCAGGTATTACAAAAGAGAAACCCAGCAACTTTGTGTAGCCTTCTGCCTAATATTTCATGTGACAGTTGCCAGAGGTCTGTCCTCCAGACTGCACACTCCTACCACATATCTTGTGTCAGCTCTAGCATTAGCCAGAACTCTCTAAATTGAGCTAGGTCATGAGTCAATCAAGAATCTAACGCTGCTCTCCCAAACTGTCACACTTGTGTGTTGAATCAGCACACAGAGGAACCAAAAAGGTGCCAAAACTGCCATCAGTGAGATGGTGGGACTGGGTGGCAGAGGGATGAGGGGGCAAAGTGCATTGAGAAAGACAAGAGTGAGGCAGCCGCTAGATAAGCTGAGCTGCCCGAGCTGTGATGGCCTCGTTGTTCAGAGCACCCCGATGGGACCTGGTGGTACTGGTCACAATGTCTTCTTCTCCTGAGGGGACAGAAATTGGTCTCCTCCTTGTTGGGAAGTGTTTTGGCCTATGGCCATAAGCCTGTAGGGTACTCTAAGCAAGAGTTTTGCCATTGTGTGGCTGCAGTGTGCAGGGACTGACTGGAGTCCCTCCAGACTAAATCCTTCAAAGAAAAATTGCTTGGGCCAGGGGACAGTGAGCATTTGGGAAGATTTTGCTTCTTGGTCAGGGTACTTTCATAGCTCTTTATTGAAGCAGGGCTTGTGACCCACACCTTTCCACCCAGCTGTATGCTGCAAACACAGAGCTGTGCAGACTTCCTTTTGCTGTCACCTGGTGAGTCATTATGTACTCAGTGCAAAGTGGAACAGCTTCAGCTAGAGGGGTAGGAGAGACCTACTCCAAGCTGTATTTGAATGGTTAGAGCAGTACTACGGGACTTGTGCATTAAAATCTTGTTGGACAGATAAAACACTCACTGAGGACATTCAATTTGGACTCCTGATTAAAAGAGAGAAAAGTCCTTTTTTCTCCTGCTAATGTTTTGTGTGGAAAGTCTATTCCCTTACCTGTCGTGAAGAATATCTACTTGAGTGGGTGCTGCATGTGAGGCAAGTGGGGTGGAAAACAAGGCTGGTGATTTGTGTCAAGTCTGAGGCATGAGTAAGTCCAGCGTCAGCAGAGTAAGTGCTCAGGCTCTGGATTTCTCTAGGTGGCAAGAAGCTGCTGAGCTTGCCATGCAAGGCTGAGCATCTGCATCCCATCTGCACGATATATGCAAGTATTGACTCCTTCAGACAAGGGAATTAATTTAGGGTGTCCCATATCTTGGAAAGTTGCATAATCACCAACATTTAAGTCTAAATAGATCTAACCCAAGCTGCATGTTGAAAATAAAGCAGATTTGTGGGTTTGCATGCTTGTAACCTGCCACCTGACTGAACTGCAGTGGGGGCCTAAGATGGAGACGTCCTGTGGTTTCAGGAAGCTCCTCATCCTGTTGTTGCTGTGCAGAAGGGCCATGCAAATTCATATCATCCCTAGAGCCAAAGTAAAGCAGCTATTCTTCTCAGCAAGTGCCAGGATTGTGCCAGCTGCATTGTGTGCAGTCCAGAACAGCGAACATCTATCACATTCAACTCCCAGGGCTCAGCTGTGCCTTAAAGACATGGTTTAGCTTTTAACAGCACTGATCAGCACACAATGTGCTGACTGTCATTCCTAAAGAACAAAATGACAGATGGGCTTATGATACGTTTGTCTGGAGGTAGAGAATGGGAAGAGCAACTTGGTTACTAATTACCTTCTCACTACTGAAAGGAGAAATGTCCCTATGCTTGACACAATTTGCATGGACGCGGTAAAATTAATGAACTTTTTCACCCTCAGCTGTCCCAAGAGTGAGCTGCACATCATTGTCTTCAGTGTGGCTCTGAGATTTGAATGCAGCCATTTGCATTCAGCAGGGCAGCACAGACCCAACGTGAGAGTTCAAGAGTTTTAAAATGCATCTCTGCCATCAGGCTATTTTGCAGAAAGAGTGCTGCTGAGTAACAGCCATGGGTCATATCAGTGACTGCTGTTTCTTTTTGTTACCCTTTTTTTTATGCTATTTGTAGCTGAGTATCAATAAGACAACTATGCTTTCAGATCTGTTATTCAGGTTACTATTTCTAAACTGGTACAACTGCTCCTATGTAAAAAGAATGCTCCTGATGTGCTGTGAACTAGTATATGAAATTCTGATTCCAATTAATTGTTGTTGTTGTCATTATTTGTTGTGTAGGTTTTGCAGTGAGTTTCCAATCCATGAAAAATTGCATCCAGCTGGGCAAGAAGGCTCGGTAATCTTAGGAAGTAAGGTAGTACTGGGGGTGAGCTAAGGTGACAGAATTGTGTCCTTAATGGCTGTATGCACCAGACAAAGTATCTTGACTTTAAATTATATTTAAAATTGGTTACAGATAAGTACTGATAAGATCCTTTGTATGAAAAATCTTTATGAGATATTATGCATTACATGTTTCACTTGATTTCTTTTTTTTAAAAATGCTGCTTTAATGCTTATGTCCTGTGACAGGCCTATTATTATTATAACAATTCAATTAGCAGATACATTAAATGCTGTAGAACAAATGTAGTTTATCCCTTAATCCTATACCTAAAGAAGATTTTGGTTTGGAAATGTTTTCAAAATTGATGGATGACATTTATCAACTCAGATGCCAGAGTTCTTCACCAGTTCTTGGCATAATGAAAGATGATTATGGAGGTGCTGGTAGCGGAAATATTAAAAGCAGTGTGTTGCTTGCCTAGGTATGAAAATAGGAAACATTTGCAGGGCTGCATTTGAAAAAGAAAATTGGAAGAGTGAAGCATAGCTATCTGACAGTGGAAACAGAAGCTGAAAACTTAAGGAGTATAGATGCTGCTAATATTCAGGTAAACACTCTAGGCGGTTTTCCTGGTTTTGAAAGCTGGTACAAAACCAATTTCAGCAATGCAGTCAGTATATTGGGTATTCTATTTGTTTAGTTTTTGAGACTGCCTTGACAGCAGTGATGTGGCTGACTCTTAATGACAGCAATTTTTTTTGCTTTGGTTTGATTATGGTGGGTCTTCATTGTGGGTCTAATCAGTAGCAGAGGGTTACATCTTCATGTGCGTCTAATTCAGAGTTTCTGGGTCGTTAATCTAAAAAATATCATTCCGGACAGTTGATGAGCACTTAAGTGCTGCTCACAGCCTAGCAAAGCGAAAAAAAAAAAAAAAAAAAAGTTGTAATCTGAACCTTTTTTCTTTTGAAAACAACCCCCTTCAAAACAGATTTCACCATCTACTTTTGTTACTTTTGGCCTTTTCAGTTTATCTTCAGTTAGCTTGGCTAATCTGTTTTTCTTCTTTCTCCTTTGGCTTCTCTGTTTCCTCCCAGTATCCAAAGCACGAACTGTATCAGTGCTGTGATAAAGGGTGGGTTGCACCTTCTCCACAGCATTCAGATATTTTCTTCATGGCTCGCCGTGTGAAGTCCACCTTCCCTCTTTCTTTCTTGAGAGCTGTGTACTCGTAGGCCTTCAGCTTGCTGTAATAGTCTGAGAATTTGTTGTAGAGAATGGAGATGGGCATGCCATTCAGGATTATTCCAAATGCAATGCAGAGGAAAGCAAACAGGCGGCCAAGGTGAGTTTCTGGACACATGTCTCCATATCCCACTGTAGAGATGCTGACCTACAGGCAAACCAATATTCAGCTTATTAGCTGAGAAGCAGCATACAAACAGATATGTTCAGGGATCAGGGACAATTTTAAAGTTAGCATCTTTGCACTTTGCATCATAAATCTGAAATACTCTCTGCTGCCTTTTTTTCTGTATTGTCCATCTCATGCAAAAAATCGCTAATTAAATGAAATCTGTCTCATGCAGTAAAGAAAGACAACAGTGCAGTTTGACAGCATTCAGGAGGATTTTTAAAAGCTTTGTCCTGCAGAGGGAATTTCCAAACAATTTCCACACCAGCCTGTCCAGAAGGTGGGTTAGCTCGGTTGTGGTGAGCGGATAGAGATAGCTCCCTGACCGCACAAATCCAGTGATAACTGCAGCCCTGCTCCCTCATCGTGTCACTTGGAACAGATGCCCTACGTCTAAATCCAGTGTGCTCATAAAACCCGGTATCTAGGGACGTATTCTGAGGGTGTTTTGAGTATTACCTTTGTTTGTTGTATATAGTTTACAAACCAATGAAAACACATGAAAAGCTTCACCTAATTGTGAAATATGTTTTTATAACATTTGCACTATAGGAAGAAGTGACCCAGGATTTTGAAGTTCTAGATAAAATCCCCACTAATGGTTACATAGCTACAAGGAGCTGTGGAAAAAAAAAATGTCTTTCTCTGTTGCCTGGAAGTTTTTAGGTGCAGTGTATGCTCACAACATATATATTTATAGTGCTAAATTGTTTGATCTTCCAGCTCAGCTGTATGTCAGACATTACAAAAATAAGGTGTAAGTGTGCCTTCAGTAGGGAATATTCCTGCTTGGTTTAGCTGACAGGTACACAGACGGGAAATTTTTGCTGAATTCCCCTTTGAAGAAGGATTTGGGCATTGTTTAAAATGTTTTTTTGTGGGAGTGATAGTATTTAGTATATCTGCTTTACATGAATCTGTACATTTTGCCATCGCGTTGTCTGCATAGTTTCACAGACCTTTTTCTTCCCTGCCATCAGCATTTCCTCTTTTTAGCCTATGTATATATGAAGAAACTGTGTTTTATGTGGACCCGGTACTATACCAAGTACTGCAATATTTTCTTCGTAAAATTTAGTTTCAAAAATTCATGGATGTTTGCTTATGCGGATGTACTCCCAGACATTCAGCATAAAATAACTTCTAATTTATTTACTTCCACTGCACACATCTTGATTGTTTGTAATTTTTACATTTAGTAAATATAAGTCATTTTTCTCTGGCAGGTAGAACTTGCAGGCTTTTGCCATCTGGCACTTCCTAGTCTGTGCAAGGAATCTTTTTCAGCCAATTAATTCTATTTAGTTTTTTTCACAGTATCTCAACACACTGTGTGTGTCTGTGAAATAGTAATCTAAAACTCTGGCAGAAATAAACCACAGGCAGACTTTCACTGTAATGCCCTTGTGGCTTTAGCACTGAAATAAGTCTTTGGAAGGTCATGGTGTTCAGCCTGTCATCCTCTAACATGCTAAATAAAATGTTATTTCAAATGAAGAAAGCTTTAGGGTACAAGAGGCAGCACTGGGTAAGCACATTTGTAGGATGCACCTGGTGCTTCCTGTGGAATAAAAAGGATTAGTCACTTGGTTTAATGGAAATTAAGTCACTGGATTTGAATGATAATACAGGATAAATATCTCCAAAAATAAATACTGAGATGAAGGCAAGATGTTTATCTCTACCAGCCAGGACAAAACCATTATCCTGTGATAAGGTTCTGTTCCACTGGCATAGTCTTCTACATCGCCTGTGACCATTTGGGAGGGATACTTCTCCTACGTGTGTGACTGTGAACGCTGTTCAATTTTAATGAAATTTGAGTGATTCAAATATCTTAATTTTCACTCTTAAAGAATGAATAGGCTTTAAAAAGAGTTTTATGCCTTGGAATTGCAGTGTGCATGCTACGGCTCCTCTTTTGGAGACACTTGCTCAGCTATATAGGCCTTTTTCATGTAGTCATAGTCGTATAGGTTTCTTAGGAGTATCACCAGCTTGCAGAAAGCAGCCCTAAAGATTTTGCATATATCCTGCATGTTCGGAGAACAAAATATAAGGCTAATGTCCTTATTCTAGTAATGTACAAAGCATGAATTTTTTCTCAACCTTAAAGATGACCTGTGAAGGTCATGTTACAGGACTTTCCTTTATTCACTGATTTTTTCCCTCTGTCCCATGCCCCAGCTTAAAGGATATTCAGCACATGTATATATGTGTGTACTTATATAAATGTCTACGTGTGTCTGTAGGGCCAGGTTTTCTGCCATGTGCTGAATCACTACAAACATACGTATGGAAAACCACCACATCTCGTCAGCTGTTGCTGAACCAGAAGTGCAGGCCATGGGCTTCCAGGGCTGCTGGCCAGAAGAAGCAACCTTGGATGACTTGGGGTTGCTGTCCTGTGGGCCCCACACGCAGCTCAGTGCCTCCAGTGCCTATGCTGATCAACCAGCATGGGAAGATCTTCTGACTGCTTTCCAGGCCATTTGCATGGGCTTCCTTCCCCAGGGAAGTGACTGGGACATAGCCAGCCCCAGGGGGGTCAGAAGTGCTCCTGGGGCCCTGCCATAAACATGGATTATGGAGGCCAGCATCAGCTGCTGCAAAACAACATGTACGTGATGACAGACTAGAACAAGCCTTAGTTATGGACAGCCAAGATATGGAACTTTTGCCTTCTCTTAGCACCGGCAGCATCTAGCTACCCTCCGGTTTGATCCAGGCGGCTATAGATATGCACATCCTCAGCAGCATAACAGAGCTGTTGTTTCCTAGCTCTGAAAGGCTGCAGGCAGCAGCACAGACAGGGATCAACTTCCCCCTCTCCCCAATGCGCTTGATCAAACCACCCCCCTGCCTGCCAAAACATTGCTGTAAAAATGATAAATGAGAAACTGCCATACTTGTGCATGAAGACTAGCTGTTAAGCATTTGCTTACAGCCTGCATCTCCCTGTCCATTGTCTGCTAATCTTGATAAACCCAGAAGTTTTTCTATTGTCTTCACAGCTCACCTTGAAGGATATAACTATCATTTTGATCTCACCATAGTTTGAGAAGTATTGGTTAGCCTTCTATAAGTAAATATATGTCCATCCTTGAGTCTTAATGCAACCCAAGTCTGGAGTTGAACTGCTTCCCGAACACTTTAGAGTTGAATTCCAAGTTTGGGCTGCTAGAACAGTTCTGCCAGGACATTGCCAGAACCAGGAGGTATTTAAGCAAGGTGGAGGACTTTAAACTGTCACAGCTCTGTGTTCCCAGCTAAATCTTCATGCCCCTAAAAGATGTGAACCCAACAGCCTGGAAAATGCTGCCTCAAAAACACCCCTCCACATAACACAGTGTAGTACAGGTCAGTGATCTTTCAGACCTCTCAAGGAGATGTGCCCAAATGCCTTAAAGAACTAACCCAGTGGCAGTCTCTAGAAATGAGGTCATTCTCTCTTAATTTCTGAGGCTTTTCAGCTGAAATTCAGCCAGTTACCCTCACTCCAAGTGTTTGGGATGGGACTAAAATCATACTCTTTCTGGCAGAGGTTGCAAAAAAAGATTCAAGGTGACATTAACCAGCTATCAGTACTGACTGATATGAGATTCAAACCAGTGACCTAGATGTAGAAGGCAGTTTATCCCATTATCCACCCCTTGAGCCATTCTGCTTCTTTTTGTACTTATTCCTCTGCAAGTCTGGCACAGTATAAATAACCACCAATGTTTTGTGTGTGTGCAGACATGTGCCTTAGATGTGCCACGTAAGGAACAAAACACAATCTCTTGTGTAAAACAACTGTTGGTCCTAATGCATTTTTAACAGCCAGAGCTCTGGAACAGCTTTGGCTTTGCAAGTTGGAGTGACCAGCCTATAGTTAATGACCTATGTCTTACCATCTTGCAGATGTATGATGGGTCACAGTAGATCTACAAAAAGAACAAGAATGAAAATCCTGTGTCCACCTCAAACCAGCTAGCCTGATGCAAACCTTATTTTTTTTTTAAGCAACACTGACAATAGGATTAAATGGGGAAATGCTTTTCTTTCCTGTCTTTTTGCCCACTTCTTTAAAAGTGCAAGTGCTGTCTGCATTTGGTCAGATGGGAATTTCAACACTATCTGGCTGATTAAGCCTTGATTTAAGCTTACAACAGAGATGAATGTGTGCGTGTGTGTGTGCGTGAGTGAGTGCATACGTCCTGTAAGCTCAGAATTCAGAGCAGATGTTCAGTGATCTGAGCCTGCTGTTTTCAAGACTATCAGCGACACTAGCAAGGAAGGGGAGGGGAAGGGAGGGAAGGTCTCTGGTTACCCAGCAAGGTGAGATGTGTTTACTTACGGCAGCCCACCACCAAGCATGCGGGATGCTGGTGAAGTTGGTACTGGAGACATCATGCTCCACTGTGTAGACCATGGCAGAGAAGGCGAAGATACCCATGGCAATGAAGAGCAAAAGGCAGCCCACCTGCTGGTAGCACTGGCGCAAGGTAAAGCCAAAGGCACGCAGCCCTGTGGAGTGGCGGGCCAACTTGAGGATGCGGAAGATACGCATGAGGCGCATGATGCGAAGCACTTGTCCCACCTTGCCCACCCGTCCCACCTTCTCAATATCATGCTCGTGTTGAGAGCCCCGACCTCGGGGCTGGTCGTCATCAGCAAAACATTCAAGCAGCAGCTGCAGGTAGAGGGGAAGGATGGCAATGAGGTCTACTGCATTGAGGGCGCTGCTCGCAAAGCGACGCAGGTCTGGGGTAGAGACCAAGCGCAGCAGGTACTCCAATGTGAAGAACGCAATGCACAGGGTCTCAATGTGCTCCAAGACAGGCCGGCTGTCCCCACTCTTCCGGTCTACCTGCTGCATCTCCTCCACCGTGTTGAGTGCCAGGGCTACCACAGAGATGAGCACGAAGAAGCTGGAGGCCACTGCCATCACCTTGGCCGTCACAGAGGAGAAGGGCTTCTCCATGAGGTTCCAGAGGCGCCAGCGCTGGGGACCATAGTAGCGCATGTGGTGGAAGAGCTGTTCGTTCTCCTGAGCCTCTGCCTGGGAACGCAGCTCGCGCTGGACCTTCAGCTGCTCACTCAGCTCATCACGGCGCTCCTCAAAGCAGATGCGGCAACAGCGAGGTGTGTATTTGAGCCGCACACCCCAGTAGCTCAGCTCCTCCAGGAAGCTACGGGGGCACAGCTCATCCCGCACACGCAGCACCCCCGAGGCATAGAAGTTGTACACCAGCTGGAAGACAGCTGGGTCCCGGTCAAAGAAATACTCATCTACCTGGGCAGCATAGTCATCGCACAGGCCCAGCTGGCAGCGACGGTCAGTGGAGGTAGCCAGGCGGCCCAGGCGGGTCTTGGGATAGGTAGCCACTGCCTGGTAGGTAAGGCGGTAGCTTTGGCCACCAACGTTGATGTTCAGCACAGATGAAGTGGAAGCTGTGGCTGGGGCTCCAGACAGAAGGGCTGGAGAGCAAGGAATAGATGACGAGGGCTTGTTTTCGCCCTCAAATGTGTCTCCGCTTGGCCATTTTCCTTGTTCTTTCTCTTCCTCTTCCTCATCTTCATCATCCACATAATAGTTGTAATTCCCCTCAGGTCCCAGGAGCAGTAGGGGCTGGGAGCTCAATGGAGCGGTAGCAGAAAAGCCACTCTGCTTGTCTACATGTATGCCTTCATTATCCTTCCCCTTGTCAGGCTGTGGGAGGACATTTGGTGCTTCCCTCTCTCTGTCTTTATGTTTTAGGAAAGGAAACTGTCGCCGCATGTTAAACTGGAACATACTATTTTTCCTTACTCTTCTCCCTTCTTTGCATTCACCTGATCAAGGAATTAACACCAGCCCTTTTCAACACTACAAAGGCTGACAATCCTGTTTTCTTCTCTCTTTATCTCAGTAGTATCACTCACAGCAGCGGTTCTGCATTTTTCTCCCTGCCAGCCACCACCACTCCAGTTGTTCTGAAAGCTCCGTGTGGGATATAGACACATGAAGACTGCTGTTGACCGGTTTAATCTTGCTGACAGGGAAGATCTGAGTGCTTAGAGAAGGGGATTTAAGGGCTATTATCCCGTTCCAGTCTCATCTCCCTCAGGCTGTGACGTGAATGATTATGGATCCATAATCATATGAAAAATCAGTAGGGAAAAAAAGACCTTAAAGTTTTATTGCTAATCAAATCCATACATTTTCCTAATTCAAGTATATATGGATTAAGGATAATCTCAAAATGAAAGTGTATGAAGGGCAGAGGGGGTAGAGAGTGGGGGAGAGGGAGAGAGAGAAAACGTTATGCATTTCTTGCATCTACATGAGTATAGCATGTCTTGGTTTTCCTTAATGAAAATAATGAATAATTGATATGCAGATACTGGGTAGGATTCACTACAGTAGCTTTTAAAATGTTTTCCAAAGGTGAGCAAATAAAAGTTGTTCCTTTTTATTCCCAGTTAGAATACCTCCATCTGGTTAAGGACTGAGAAAAGCTGCAGTCTGTGCTTGAAGCTTTGGCTGTGCTCTGGGAGCACAGGTCTCATGCTCCTCTGGACACAGTGGAAGTGAAGGGCAAGGGTGTGAAGGGGTTTCCAGCGTGCTGATTGACTTCAAACTCCTCATGAGTTGCTGAGAAACAGAATAAAGCCACTCTTGTTTCGCTTGCAGTGGCATAAAGCCACACTAATTACCTAGCAGGACAGGAGAGATGATTTCTCTTTGTTTTGATGAAGGTTTCATCCTTGGTTCTGGTTGAGCTGGCACAAGCATCTCCAGTGACAATGAGCATCCTGAAAGCCAAGTTGCTTCCCCTTGTCACTGGGAGTGCTTCAGCTGAGCTAGAGTCCTGTAAAGCATAAGATACACACAATAAAGGGAAGGCTGCTTCGGCAAGCTCTTAGCTCCTGAGTTACAGCTTCTTAACACCAGCTCATTATTCCACCTGTACCCAGGCTGGTGCAGGAAGGGACAAGTCACTAGAAAACTGCTAGTTTGGCAAAACCCTCATTGGTCTGCAAAACTTTCCATCTGCAATCCCATAGCCTACCTTCCACTCACAGCTCCCTACCCCTTCACACAAGCTGCTGGGACAGTGTATCCCAGAGCCCCCACAGCAGTGTTTTCCCTTTGTTGTCCTCAAGCTCCTGTTCTTGTATCGTTACTCTCATGGTCTTGGACCTGAAAACCCTAATACTGTTGGTTTGGTAGTGTCCCATGTGAAGCAATTGCCGTTGCCATGAGAATCAGCCCTTCTTTTTCCCCTTTTCCCTACCCCTGGTTGTAGCTTTTATATTTGTATTTAGTAATTCTTGGCAAACAGGAAGACATCATAACTGAGCATTTTGCAATACTTTTGTTCTCAGGCTGCATCACACTGAATAGTTCAAGGTTTCTTCAGGTCACACTGTTTAAGGCCTGGCAGTTCATATTCAGCTGCACTTGGAAGTATTTTGCTTCATGAATTTGTCTTCACTGCCCGTTCTCTTTCTTGATGTAGAAAAGGCAAGGCCCCTATTGACAGGAATTGTCAGTGCCTTATTACAGATACTAATATGCTTTGTATTTTGCTTTGAACATTAAACCATGCCATGATGAGTCCTTTGTTACCAATCTTAATGCAAATTCACGTCCAATTTCAAGGCCGTTTCTTTCTCCTAAGCAAACTAACTCAGACATAAGAAAAAAGATAGTCTGCAAGACCATCATTTTACTAGTGAAAATTCTTGAATGTTTCTTAATCGAGATTCTGGCTAGACTATAACCATATTCCTCTTGCCAGCCTCCAATGTAGCATTTAATTTTGCTTTTTTGTCAGGTTCCCCGGTCTCGCTTCTGAGAAGTATCCAGAAAGGCTTATTGCTCACTACTCAGGAGATCATTTCTCACACCATACTGCAGTAGTAGGAGCTTCTACAGGGTGAACTTCATGACTGTCAGATGCCAACAACTCATGCACCTGGACTAAGGTCTTGGACATCACTACTAAGCAAAGCAAGAAAGACTGCTAGCTTCGCTTCTGCTCAGACTAATCTCTTTGACCTAGCTATTCTTGGGAATGTCGCTCTCAGGCAACTGGTGGTACGCTCTGCTCAAACTTGCCTCTAACTGAGAAAATAAGTAAAATAAAATTGGTTTATTTGTATTCTTTACTTTGGAATGAAACTTGGTTCTGAGCTGCTAGACTCTCAACCTAGATAGATAAGAAAAAGAAAGAGCAGAAAAGACTCTCCCCCCCCCCTTTTTTTTTCTCTTTAGCTACCTTATTCAGTGTGTGGCTTATCTTCGTAAGTATCATTAATAATAATTGCATAACATCTTCTTGTATGGGGAGGAGCAGACTTTGGGCTGCTGAAGGAAATAGTATGGTCCCCTAGGAATCTGCTTTTGAAGGTAGTGGTGTCCATAAATGCTGGTCACTTTTTAAGAGCCATCTCTTAAGAGCACAGGAATTCCAAAGTGTCCTTAGGGGCATAGGAACAGGGAATTCCAAAGTGTCAGAAGTCAGGCAAGCGGGGCAGAAGGCCAGCTTGGCTGAGCAGGGATCTTCTTGTAGAACTTAGGTGGAAAAGGAAAGTGTATGGACTTTGGAATCAAGGACAGGTGACAGAGGAGGATGACAAAGATGCTGTTCACCACTATAGGGAGAAAATTCATGGGACCAAAGTTCAATTAGAGTTCAAGCTGGCCAGCACTGTGAAGTACAGCAAAAAAGGCTTTTTAAAAGGAGAATCAGAGATAACATTGGTCCATTACTTGATGTGGTCGGCCACCTCAGAGATAGGGATATAGACAAAGCAGAGAAGTTTAATGCCTTCTTCACCTCTGCCTTCAACACCGATGATGGTCCCTGGGGACCCCCAGAGCCCTGGGTTGGAAGACTATGGCTGGGGGAATGATAAACTCCCAGCTGACCCTGAACTTTTTCATGACTTGCTACTCCAGCTGGATGCACATAAATCTACGGGGCCCAATGGGATTCATCGCAGGGTGCTGAAACAGTTGGCCAATGTTATCACAGGACCTCTCTCTCTCTGTTATTTTTCAATGATCTTGGGATTCTGGAGAGGTCCCAGCTGACTGGAAGCTGGCAAATGTTGCCCCAGTTTTCAAGAAGTGTAAGAAGGAAGACCCCGCTAATTACAGGTCTGTCAGTCTCACTTCAGTGCCTGGTAAAATTATGGAGAAGGTTATTCTGGAAGTTACTGAAAAACACTTGAGAGACAATGCAGTCATTGGTCATAGCCAGCATGGGTTCCTGAGGGGAAAGTCCTGCTTAACCAACTTAATTTCCTTTTATGACAAGGTCACCCATCTTGTTGACCAAGAGAAGACAGTAGATACATTTTTTTTTTAAATTTTAGCAAAGCTTTTGATACTGTCTCTCACAGTATACTTCTGGACAAAATGTCCAGCATGTAGCTAGACAAGTCCATAATACATTGGGTGAGCAATTGGCTAATGGGTCAGACTCAAAAGAGGTTTAGCAAATGGGGTTACATCAGGCTGGTGGCCAGTCACCAGTGGGGTTCCCCAGGCCTCGCTTTTAGGGCCAGTGCTCTTTAGTATTTTTATAAATAATCTGGATGCAGGAATCAAATGTACAGTAAGTATGTATGCTGATGATGCTAAACTAGGAGGACCTGTGGACTCCATTGAGGGTAGAGAGGCCTTACAGAGAAACCTGCAATCACCAACCACGTGAAATTTAACAAGAGCACGTTCAGGATTCTCCATCTGGGACAGCGTAATTGTGGTTATATGTACAAACTGGAGGACAAGAGGCTGGAGGGGAACCCCATGGAAAGTGATCTAGGGGTTTGGGTTGATGGCAAGCTAAATATGAGGCAATAATGTGCCCTGGCAGCCAAAAAGAGCAACCATGTCCTGGGCTGCGTCAAGCACAGCATAGTCAGCCGGTTAAGGGAGGTGATTGTCTCACCTTACACTGCACTGGTGCAGCCCCACCTTGAGTACTGTGTGCAGTTTTGGGTGCCTCAGTACAAGAAGGACATCAAAATACTAGGGCAACCAAGATGGTGAAAGGCCTTAAGGGCAAGACCTACAAGGAGCGGCTGAGGTCACTTGGTTTGCTCAGCTTGGAGAAGAAAAGGCCGAGGTGTGATCTTATTGTAGTCTACAACTTCCTCAAGGGGGCCAGCGGAGTGGGAGGTGGTGACCAGCAATAGGACACGAAGGAATGGAATGAAGCTGCGTCAGGGGAAGTTCAGATTGGACATTAGGAAAAGGTTCTTCACTGAGAGGGTGGTTGGTCAGCGGAACAGGCTCCCCAGGGAAGTGGTCACAGCACCAAGCCTGTCAGAATTCAAGGAGCATCTGGACAATGCTTTTAATCACATGGTTTAGTTTTAGGTAGTCCTGTCAGGAGCAGGGAGTTGGACTTGATGATCCTTATTGGTCCCTTCCAACTTAAGATATTCTGTGATTCTGTGGGTAGAAGAAGAAACCTGGCAGTCAGTAACAGTGGAGAGCGCTGTCCAATCAACTAGATAGTGCTCTGGATACTGGCTTTATGAGAACAGTATTTTCACAAGAGAAAAGTATAATTAAAATTGAAGAGGATCATGAGAAGATGAGTCTTTGTAGTCTTCATCTTAAGGAGTGCTGACTTTTCCCAGGATAGGGGACTGTATAACTGCAATGTTTTTTCACGGAGCAAATCAGCATCAGAGTTGAGTATGCTTGCTTTGTCTAGGTTAAAAAAAAAAAAGAGAATTTTTTGATTAAAATTGTCGTAGAAGAATATATATGGCTCTGTAAGGCCTTAGTGGATTAGTTCCTACCTCACTAGAGGAACTGTTCATAGATTAGTAGCTTTTTAAGGTCAGGAAAGGCCTGTAAGATCATCTATTCTGACCTACTTGAACAATGACCCTAGAACTTCACTCAGTAATTCTGCCATTGTGCTAAAAACTGTGGCTCATACTACTTTAATATCTTGGAGACTTGAAATAACATGCTCAGCTATCCATAGTGAATTGCACTGAAAAATTACCTGTTTGTTTCAACAGATCCAGCCATGCTCTTTCATTAACCTCCAGTGACCTCTCAAGCTATGTTGACAACGTGGAAAATACTGCTAATGATGATTATTAATAATGTAATAATTATTAATGTCCTGTTTATCATATTGGGCACTCAAAAAGCATAATAGGGCTGAAGACAGACTGACTGGCTGCAGTGTCTGCTAAAACTGTGAGGGGTGACTCAAGGAGTAGGAGAATTAGGATACTGTTCCTTTAGCCTCTCCACACACCAGTTCTTTATAAAGAGTGATTGTCAAAAAAACCCATCCCTGAGCTAGAGCTTTGTCAAAACACCAGATCTGCTCAGAGCTGAAGCAACCATCACTCTACTCTTTGTCTCCACCCAGCTCAGTGTGTTAGACTCAAATGCCAGCATCAGTGACCAAGAGGATGCTTCCTGCTCTGCGATTTCAGGTATCTTTGCACCCTACCACCCTGGCAGACTTTCTCAGTCCTCAGACTGCCATGCTGCTGCTGAACAAATGCTTCCCTAATTGTTGCTTTGTCTATTTATGTTTTTTTTCCATTTGCCAATCCTGCTGCTGCAGCCACCCAGAGGGTGCTTAGAAAGGGCAGATGGAGTGGGAAGAGACGATGATTGAGGTATTGACTAATCAGTGTCACCCAGCTGCTCACGTCTCTTCTTGCTTACATGTTACGGTGGAGCTCAGTTCCCTGCCTCCACAGATCAGTGTTGCCTGCACCTAAAAGGAAAGAGAATGCAGAGAGTCAGCCAGCTCCAGATGCAGGCAAGAGGCAGAGGGACAGACTGCAAAACTTGACGGGGGTTAAGTTGGCAGGTTGGTACCTGCGCAGTTAGGCTGTGTCAACAAGGGCAACAGCAGTGATGTAGTTCCAAGGGGTATACCTGATGGCTGCAGCCACATACCTGAGCCCAGAGACCTAGAGCAAGCTACAGGAGCTACCATCGCTGTGTATCAATGAGTCCTTCTCTGTGTCTCTTTCCACCTCTGCCACTCCATGCTATCTCTTCCTTCACCCACTGAACTGCTGATTGTTGTAAATTGCATCTTTTTAAACAAATACACTCACAATGTTTACCATAGCTGGTCCCTAGATGCTTTTGGAGGGAAATATCCCTGTCATGATGCCACCTCAGCATACTGAGGCAGAATTACCCACAAGGAACACAGTGGGAGCTAGTCAGCTGAAGTCCAGAGCAACTTACCCCAGCTCTTAAACCTGCACCATGTGAGGTACGTTGGCATCTGTGTATGTACCAGCTCTTACTAGGCACTAGGCACATTCAAGGTATCGTTCTGGCTACAAAGCTGAAAACTCTCTGCATTCTGCCCTAAACTGCATGTTTGAAACTATCAGAATACTACAAGCAGTATTGTTACACCGATGGTGTTAAAGAATAGCAGAATAAAACAGAATAAAGAAGAGTTAACATAGTTTAAATAGTTAATAGTTAAAACAGTTAAAGAATAGCAGAATAAATATGAAAGGATTATAACTAGCAGGGGGTGGGAAGAGCCCAAATCTCTGGGCAACAAAAATAAATGATATTGTAATGGACTGATGCCTGTTCTATTAAATCTTGAGCCCAACCATGTGTTGTTTCAGGGGTATGGTTTGGCTAAGATCTTGCAATGAACTGTGAGAGGGAAAGCCAGCAAATATTGGTTCACTATTTTGAAGAAGCCACGCTGTCACAAGAGCTGAAGTGAGGCATAGGAGACATGTGGATGACCATCAGACAGAGGAAGCAAGCCCCAGTTTCCCCTGTGTTTTGATTCTATGCACAATCCAAGGAGTTTAGCCCATGCAGTCTCTGAGAGGTAAAAAGAGACCAAGATCCAAGAGCCTGGAATATGTTGTCTTAATTTGGGTCTGCTAAAGGCAATTGCTATACAGCAGCCACTACATGAAAGAATAGAAAGGTCTTCAGAAGAAGATAGACACGTGCAAGCTATCTTTCCTCTGGAATCCCAGCAAGAGGCAAGCCAACCTTTGCATAGGCACAGACAGCAGTAATCTGTACAGGTAATGGGTCACCTCACATACATATGCAGACAGCGACACAATGAGGAGAGCGATACCATAGTGAATCAAAGGCTGTCAGTGACAGGACATATGGGCATAAAGCACTCTTACACTTAGGAAAAGAAAACAGGAATCGCTTCTCTGCATACCAGGTATCTCCCAACCCATGGAAGAGCTACCTAGTCACACACGGGCAGGACAGAACTACTGTGGAAAACAAGGTAGCATAAACATTAGATAGGATGAAAACATATTGCAGAGAGGCTCCCCAAATAGTCTTGGGTATACTTTTTATGACCTGAATGCACATAAGCCTGAGGGTGCAAACACAGTCAAAGTTACCAAGGTATATGGGATCAATAGGCACCAGCTGAGCCATGGAGGCTGTCTGTACACAAGCTCTGAATCCACATCAAATACAAAATAATGCAACTTTCACTTAGCCCTCTTGCATTGCAAGCTTAAATAAATTCAATCCTTTGTGTTTGCTACATGCTATGGGTATGGACAAAGAGGCCACAGCTCCGCTTATGTGGAATGACTTGCTAAACTGGGGGGATCTGCCCATGAGCCTGAGTCTTAACGTGCTCAACAGTGATACCTGTGATGTTCAGCAGGCTACATATCCAGAAATAGCTATGTGTCAGGTGGCTCGTGTGAGTAGAAAAGCTGTGGACAAATAGACATATCTAGCACATGCTTCAGCAACTGAATGCATTACAGCAGCAAGCATGCATATGAAAGAGAGACATACAAAAAAAGAATGGTACCATATTCCTCTAGCTTAATGAGTTTATAACCCTTTTTTACAGGTGGGATGCTGAAGAACAAAGTGATTTAACCTGGAAACAAGCAGCAGAAGAACCAACTGGCATTTTCTGTATTGCATATTGCTGGGCTTTCCACTGGGCCTTGCTTACTGTATGCAGTGGCTCATTCATAAACATTAGCAGCTCTTCAGACACAGGCAGCTGGTCCCAGCCCTGCAGTAAATACAAACAAACATTAAAAAGCACACAACAGCAGCAGCAAGGACAAATTTTACTTAATGAATGGGAATGAATATCAGCTGTATGTAAAGAAGCTGGAAATACGCTGGAAGCAGAGACCAAACCATGACAGTAACACACCTCTACGAGTGTGGGAGGAGTGGCCTGTGCAATTGACAGGCTTTAGGTTTTCTGAGCATTACACCTTTATAGGAATAAGCACTTTTCTTGGTGACAGAGTTCCGCTGCCAGTTTTGCTTTGAGAATTTGTTTTGTACTGCCAAAAGGGAGAAAGTATGGACATGCTTATACAAAGTGTTTGCACTTCCTCTCTCTCCCAGGAAGTTACTCTTGGTTTTTTGTTTGTTTGGTTTTTTTTCATTTTGCTGTTCTCTTATGTATGAGAAAGGCAATTTTGACTGGCAGCACACAGTGTTCTTTTTTTTTTCTTTTTTTTTTTTTAAATGTGAAAGGACTCTGCACAAACAACAGAGCCACTACACCTAGGGAAAGCCATGTAAACCTCAGCAGTGATAAGGTCACAAAGTGGAAGCCATAGATTAAAGTCTATCATGAGGAACATCAGTCCTTCAGTCCACACAGCCATTCCTGGCCTGCTGAGCAGCATGGCATGCATTCCCTTTCCAGACTTCAGGATCCTGTGGTGGGCTGGACATCCACCTGTCCCATGAAATGAAAAGAGCCTCCTGAGTCTGTAAGCTGTATCATCCTCATACCATTCCAGGCAATAATTCCTCCCTTTTCCCTGTTTGCATCCCATCCCTAGCAAGAACCAGCCACCCAGGTCACAAATCTCAACCTGATATAATTTATGATATTGCAAAAAAAAAAAAAAAAAGAAAAAAGACAAAATGAAAAGGTGCATTCAACCTTGGATTCCTTTTGGTGGTATAATGGTGAGTTGTGTTGGACTTAGTTACAGAGTGACCTGACAGATACATGTGCCATGGCCCCTGGATAGCCATTCCTTCTGATTTATGCATTCCGTCACACACTGTGCTGAGAACTGCTGATTCTTTAGGTAGACTTTACTGAAACGAGCTAGCAACAGGAAAAGACAATGCATTGATGTGTGCTGCATGTAACAGGGTCACACAGACTTGGAAAGGGCTTAATGCAAGGCATGTATCCAGGAATATTTTTTAAGACCACTGACAGTCTTCTCCAAGGTCTGTCCTTTGACAAACATGTCCATGGTAGTAACTTTTTTCTGTAGTTACTTGTTCTTGTTTCCTTGGGTGTGACTGCCCCTCCTGATCCTTTCCTATGCCAGCAGTCTAAGCGATAGTAAATTAGCACAGCTCATCTGTCTTTTGAACCTTTGGTTGCTGCCTTGCAGCTGAATTACCCTCATATGTAGGTCTCATACTATGTTACATCCCGAATCTGAAAGAACAGCCTGGCATCTACCAGGCTCGTAGAGGATGAAGATGTACCTCCTCCACTTCAGTGTATTCACAGGCATATCCAGCTTCACACCCGAGCCCGAGCATTACCTTTGTGGTGGGCAGCAGGGGTGCCACATTCCTTGAAGTGAATTTTCTGACCCCATGCTTATAAATCCATAATCCATAGTGGATTTTCTAAGGCTGTGCTGTTGTGAAATTTTGTTTGCTTTATGCATATGCATGTCACATCTCTCCCTGTCCATTTGGAACTGCAGCTGCATGGCCTCTGCTTTTCTGACATTTATTTCCAGAGCTGGTTCTTGCTTGCTTTTCTGCCCACCCTATGTCTGCATTGTACTCCCTTGGTCCTGTCTGCCTGCTCCACAGCAGCAGCTGTTTCTATAAAATCAGTGACACCATCACTCTTCAGTTTTGAGTCAGCTGTATATATACCTCATGAAGATTTTCCTATCCACAGCATGCTGGAGGGCTCATCTCTTAGTTTCATTATGAGAGTTTAATATGCTCTGTCACTGTGAAGTTCACAGTGCTCTGCTTTTAGCATACAAGTTGAAATTTTTAGCTGCAAAATTATTAGTTTCCTTACACACCAGAAAGGTTGGTTAAAAACAAACAAGCTACTCCTGGAACTTTTCAGAGGAAATTAGATGACTTTGTGCAGTGGAAGAAAAGGTTTCACTCCTTACTGAGATGCTTCATTTGGACCTAATCGTGATTTTAAATTCCAGGAGATATTTCCCAAACACAAACACAGATTTATAATAAAGCTTTCTATCTACAAAGTTGCATACCAAAGCTGCATCAATTCAGGGGCAGACAAAGCTTTTGCAGTCTGGATTGTAGCCAGATTTTTTGTGTGTTTGTTTGTACACACATATATTTATGCATATGTGTGAAGATCTGTCAGCAAGATTGCTATCCTTATCCCAACCATGTGCCATTTGTAAATCACTTTAATACAGTGAGCTTGTCAGGCATTTCATGAATATAGAGTTTAGTGGTTTTAACAGGTTATCTTTTATTCTCCCACCCTTACCACACACTGTACAGTACTGGCTTAATTTACAGGCTAAACTTTTCTAAAGGAGAAGAATTCAGTTTCCAACTCTTTACCCCTCTGCTCAATGCAATACAATACCCAAAACTTCTTTTTCTTTTGTGTTCTCAGGAATTGTCATTGTTCGGAGAGTAAACAAGACCGAGAAAAGATCTTTTGCTGATATTGCCTCTGAAGAAATAATGAACATACCTTTGAAAATCTTCCTTTGATTTTGACTTAGGGCAAAAGAGAGGTTCTTCCCTTCTGCTCCCCTACCCTCAAAGGCTGGCAAAAGAAATAAACAAGTAGAGCTGCATGACTGCAAAAGGTTTTTGAATGTAACAGAGTACCAAGTGCCTGTTTAACCTAATCACTACCTTTGTCAAATACTATTTAGAAAATCATCCTCAAAATTGGTTCTTTTAGAAAATACACTGTGCTCTGCTCTTTTAAAAACGGGTCACGAATCCCTGTTTAGCAACTATGAATGCTAATTTTGTTATAATGACAGGTTAATTGCGTGATGCTTTATGTCAAACTGGAGTTGTCATGTGATCTAAGACCTCTGTACACAAGATAATTATTTTCAGACTTGCTTGGAAGACAGTATTTAGCAAATATTCTACAGAAACATGACATTATTGCTATTACAGATAACCATGGATTAGATCACTGAATCAACAGCTGGGCGAAACCCAAATTTTGGTGTAGCTACTTGAGAATAGTTTCTCCATCTTTTTTTCGTCAAAGACTGATGTTTGTCCCTATTGTTCTTTGCGTCTGTTTAGAGACAGAAACCTTGATGAGAACCATGCAGCAGTGCTTCCCTTCCACCTCCTCGTAGGCAGCATCCCCAAAAGACTGCTTTTACAGCTACCTGCAAAAGTCCGTGTGGTGCCTCACTGTACCAAAACTGACTTCTGCTGAATGATAGTGTCTCAGCCTGCTCCTCTTTTACTTGTCCTCTTTTACTTGGCTACATAACCCTAGGCAGCACTGTTTCTGTTCAGTGAGATACCAGCATTGCAAGGGCATTGCAGCAGTTTGCTTCAGCCTGTGATCATGCCTAATGCTTTTGAAGCACTGAAGTCTCTTTCTCGTTCCCACAAGGTAGTGTAGTAGCTCAAATGTTATGTTAACGTCAAGGTTCAGGAAAATATTCACAGGAGACAGTAGAGATGCTTGGGACTTTTTGTTCTTCACTGTCATTGCTTCTCTTTTGTTTCTACTGAAAATCAGTCCATACTGACATCAGGATGGCATAATATCTAAAAAGTACCTGTGAAACTGGAATTCTGTGAGAGTTCTTCAGAGCAACCACATTAGCCTGATGTCTACTGCTTCACTGCAACAGGGAATTGCAGAAATAAAGGTTCTAGATAGCTTAAAAAACCATATCCGCAGACTGGCAGTTTACCTCTGTAAGTAGCCTTAGAAGAGTAAAAGATGGTAAAGAAAGGTGATTCACTGTAACAACAATATGATCAGGAGTGACTTCAGGAAGCCAGAAGAAAAAGTCACGCATAGGTGAGCTTTTCCCTGCTGCAACCCTGCTGCAAGTGCGAGTGACATGAGTCGCAAGACATGGTTGCCTGGATTAGATGGGCTTCATTGCAGCTCAAACTGGGGTTGCTGGAGCTGCAGCTCAGATGGAAGAGCTGTGTGAAGGTGGCTTAGCACTAAGCTGGACTGAGGGAAGGAAGGAAGGAAGGAAGGAAGGAAGGAAGGAAGGAAGGAAGGAAGGAAGGAAGGAAGGAAGGAAGGAAGGAAGGAAGGAAGGAAGGAAGGAAAAAGCTTCCCAGAACAAGCTGGCATGGAGTGGCTTGAGGTAACAAAAAGGAGAATGAGAAATGCATCTGGGGAAGTATACAGTTCATTCACAAATGAGGGAGATTTGGGAGAAACAAGCCAGACACAACTAACTGATACTAGCTAATGTAGGATCTTGGCAGTGTAGCAAACAGTGATTTGCCTAAGTTGTCAGCAGCCCTGTTTGAAATTAACTTGAGGAGCTGGAAAGCAAAGAAAAAGTGTAATTATGCTGCATGTTAATTTTTTTGATGTGGGTTTTGGTGATTCTTACAGGACCAAGGGGCCGGAGCTGATGGCCAGGAGGTCCCTTCCAGCATGATACTTGGCTTATGATTATTCAGTTATTTGTGGTGGGCCAGGCATTTCCAGAACATGTATGTGGTATTTTACTGCCTCAGAGACCATACGATCCAACAGACATTTTCAAGTCCTGTCACTCAGTGATTGATTTCCATAATATGTACAAAACAGCTTTCTTTCTCAGTAACTTGCTAAAATCCTCTGCTAGGACAAGTGGGTCCTGAAGGACAGTTCTCTGTCACCATCCTGCTTCACTAACTATATTATGTTATGTCTTACTTCATTAACTGTCCTATGTCCAACGTTTGGCTTTGTTACCAGCTTAATTCTTGACTGGCTCATCAGTGTAGTTCCTGTGTGCGTGTACAGCTCATCACTGCAAAACTTGGCTTTGTGGGGTCAAGACATTCAGTAATCTGCCAGGCATAATTTAGCTATGAAAAGTGTGGGATGCCAAGCTTTAGGAAATTGTAGATGGTGCTAAGAGTGAAGAAGAAATGGTGGGGACCAGTGGCTGCAGATCAGAAGGACCAGAGGAAGCAGGGAAAGAAGGAGACTTGAGGTAAGCCAACACATACTGTTACACAGGTGTATTCATCTTTATCATTTAGTGTGGAGCCAGGCAGGCAGGGCAACAGGGGGAGATCATACTGAATTGCTCTAAGACTCAGGAGAGTCATAAAGAGGGTGTTTAAGCACAGTACTCTTTTTCTTACACTTTCCCTTGTCTACTGAAAGAGGAAATGATCCATTTTGTGATTGTTTACTACTCTATGGTATAAAGACAACAAGTTGCACAGAGGATTTTAGCTACTCCTGGGGACAGTGTAAGCAAGCATACCACCACTAACACAAACACATCACCACGAATGGCAGCTTTAATATCTTTGAAGTAGAGAACAAAACCAGGGAAGAAACCTTCTTGGATTGTTCTCTTTCCTGGTTGAGAGCAGTAATAAAGCCTAGACCTGGTAGCAAGAAGCTGCTCAGACTCTGTGCACTGGTGGCACAGCAGTGAAAGGCAGCAGGCAGCACAGGAATGATAGTTTGCAACCAAGGGATACTGATGGACTGAACACCCAAGAACAGGGAAGATAATGAAGAAGCATCAAAACCCATCCTCACCAAAGAACCCCCAAAAATACAAAAAACAGCATGCATCATCCAAAATTCATTGAGATTGGAGTTTATGGCAAGAGGTGCAGTAATGCACACATGGGAGAATGCTTACAGTGGGAGTGAAATGGTTGTGACCCCTATGATAAGCAGCATCCACAGCTAATCAGTTACCTCACATTTGCTGGGACTGTGGTGGATAGAAAGCTTAATTTTAAAAGGATGGGAGATTTTTAAAGAGAAAGTTGGTCTCTGAACTGTTTTCCTAGTCTTTTTTTTCTGAACCTTTGTGGAGGTAGCTTCCAGAGCTATTATTCTCTGTCCTGGCTCTTCGTCCGTGTCTCCCCATTGAGATGAACCAACATGTTCACACAGAGCCTGCTGGAGGCAGGACAACACGTGGTAGTCATAAAGCATCACAGGGCAGCTCTAAACTTGCCACACACACACTGGAGTGACATGCTTCACTTCAAATAAAGTATTTTTCTTAGAATTAGATCACTGTTTGGCACTGTTGGTTAAGGCTCTGGCAGTTCAGATATTCCCACTACTTTGCCACACGCTCATGTTCTTGCTCCTGTCACTGGTGGCCACAGCCTCTCCCGAAGCCTGTGATTGCTCCATTACAAAAAGTGACTTGCTTATCTTTGGGGGACATACGTTATCCCTTGGCTACCCTGGAGAATAGGAGGGCACCTGGGCATACATTACAGTGTCCCGGCTTGCTGTTTTCCTTGCGTTCAGACTTATGAACTGCAGTTTGATTTGTTTTGGTATGAACTACGCTTTAAGCTAAATCTTGACCTTAAATTAACCCAGCAATACATCTTAAGCTCAGCAATTCCTTGCATTTCCTTTTTTTATTCTTTTTTCTGCTTTTTTTCTCCTCAAATACGAACAATTGAATACTCATCCTAGGCTGGCATAAGTCCAGAGGGACTAAACTATAATGATCACAGAAAAGACATTATACCCAATTTAGTAAGTGAAGCAGCATATGAGGAATACCATTTACTTGACTGCAGCCTAATTTATAAATTAAAGAAACTCACACATAATACATTTAACAACAGATAGCATAAATCAGTCCACTTAATTTAAGTGTGCAAGTTACAGGGCAATAGGGAGGGAGTTTAGAAGGTCAGGGCCTGCAGGGTGAGCAGAGGTGGGACCTGCCTCCTTGGCTGCACCACCACCACCACCACCACCATCTCCCTCCAGCAGCAACAGCACAGGACCCATAGCCTTCTGCTCCCCAGGGAGCAGCACCATCGCAGCCCCAGCCTGCACCCTGCCCAGACCGCCACTCTCAGGTGTCTCAGGGAGGGTGGCGCCAAGTTTGGGTGTCTGTCCCTGTATCCCTGAGTACTCCTCAGGGTGGGCAAGGGTAGCTTGGTCCCTAACCCAGGGTGCAAGGGGAGGACCAGCAGCATGAGCTGAGTTAGTGTAGAGGGGAACGAGCTAACTAATTTAGGTGCTGTGTTAGGTAGTAACAGAAAGCAGGTGGGTTAGACTGCTTCCTGAGCCTCAGCTGAATTTTAGGAACATAGACTCCATCCTTGATTGGATTTATGCAAGCTAAAGCTGCCTCTTCTCTGCCCGCTCCTAGCTGTGGTAGCAGAAACTATTCTTCTGCAAGCTTGATCCTCTGTCCAAATAAACTCATGTAAATCAATATTATATTGTGCATACTAGAAGACAATGCAGCTTTAGCTGCAGCTTTAACAAGTTATACTGATGAAGAATCTGGGATGATGGATTTTCAGTTCATTTAAGATGAACTGACGCCTTGATACTCAGACAGTGTAAGACATGTAGTAATAGATGTTAATAGGTCACTGACAGACAAATCTCTTTTTAGCCTTTTGCCTATGCAAGCTCCCAATGGAGTTCCACCTTAAAAACGAATGATAAGTAAAAAAATCCAGTGGAGGAAGGACTTAAGGATTTGGCATTGCATGTTGTCTCTAGTTCGAAGTGAGTATTACGCATTCAGACTGCAGATGCAGCACCCTGGGAACTGTAAAGGTTACTTGCATGAGGAATGCAAACAGTATCTGATGGCTCATACATGCTGATAATGATGACTGACAAACCAAGAGATGGTTTTGTGTTTTTTTTTCCTGTTGCGACTGGACGCCATGGTGATTGGAGGTATAAATAGGCAGAGGGTTTAGATGGATAGAAATGTTGGCTCTTTATGGCATAAAATGTCAGTTCAGCTGAAGAATTCTCTGCACTTCAGCATAATGCTTGCACAGCACATTTACCTACCTATGAGATCAAAATTTTATTTTTAATGAACCAGACTTGGTCTCCTGAGGAGGAGCAATACCTCATGGTTTTTAGAGCATTTCCAGTGACAACTCCATAATGTCAGAACCCCAATATATTTCAGGAGGGAAAGAGTTCCTAATAAAAGCCTTTGGAACACCAAGGTTTGGGGATTTGCTGACAGAACCTCAGCAAAGTGCTAGATAGAAGTATTACACTTGTCATTTTTCATCAGTAATGCCCTAAAGGAAAATTCCATTTATCAGGCCTGTTCACAGGAGAGTTTATCTTCTGTCTAATGAACTGAAAAAATGGATTTGTTTCTGTATTTTAATTTGTTGTGTTAGCTGTAAAGTTAAATTATATTAATTGTTTACTGTGTTTCTGAGAAGTGGAGTACCTTATGTAATTAATCGTCCTGGAGTTATTGCTGCTGTCTGTGTGATAGTGTAATATTTAGTATGTTGATGAGACCAGACACAGTCTCGCTCCCTGTCTTACTGAATTCAGAGAGATGGTTAAAAAGCAAGACCTTGCAGTTTCCCCAGCTGCAAGTGGTATGTGAAAACACGAGTGTAAATGTGGGTAGGTAGGAAACAGCCAGCTTTGGACATGACTTGGCATGGCTGAGCTGTGGGACAGGTCTGTGTCTTGGTGATGCCGCTGAGCAAAGTCTGAGTCAGGTTGCTGGGTGCGAGGCTAAGGGTGTCCTGGCACACTGAGCTGAGAAATTCAAATTGCTCTGTTGCTAATCCCTTTCTCTCAGCTTCTGTGAGTAAAGTCACTTCAGTGACAGACTCCACTAAAATCCCTGCTCGCATATGACCCCAAACCCCTGTTGTCCATCAAGTGCTGATGCAGCTCTGTGCTGTCAGTCGTCATGGGTGGGATTGACGAGGATGGTCTTGCCTCTGACCACAGCTGCCATCACCCACCCTGTGTGTTATCCCTAGTGGATAATCTGTCCAGGTCCACCATGCTGCTCTCTTCATGGAGCAGGTCCTTCTTGCTGTGCCTGTAATAGCATGTGCACACACACATGTGTGTAACAGATGGGGACAGACAGAGCTGAGGGTTCACAGATGCCCTGACTGATGGTCTGTGCAGACCTGAAGTAAATCAGCCTAACATTCCCCAGGCAGTCTAAATTTGGGGCAAGGCAGCTGATGTGCTCTCATGTGGACCGTATTGTCCGCATGAAGGAATTTTGCATTTCTTGTTCCTTAGGAGTAGCTAAATCAGCAACTGCTCTCAGCCTGGGGAGGGGATGGCTGAGGTGGTGCGTTGACGACAAGACCGTGCATGGTGCAGTAACAGTACGTGTGGGTTACTCAGAGGATTTTTCAGAGTTATGGGCAACAAATTAAACTGCAGAAGTTCTCCTTTGCACAACAGCTTGTAAGGCTGTGAAGCCCCCAACCAAAGACACTGTGGATGCTAAAATTTTCATGGCTTACAAATGAGACTAGATGAATTCTTAGGAGAAAACATGAAGAACCATTATGAAGGAAGACACTGCATTAAAGTGAGAAAGTCCTTGACCTGGCAGTCAGTAAAGATTGGTTGAGTATTCTGGCAAAGTACCACTATATGATGTCCTTAAATTCTCCCTAGCACCCACAGATGGCCACTGCCAGGGACCAGACAGTGGGTTAGATGGCTCTCTGATGTGCCCTGGCACAACTGATATGTTGTCCTCATGTGATGACCTTGTCCATCTGCTATATCTGTTGTCTGTAATGTGCCCATAGAGAGGAAGTTATCAGGGCAGAAACAGCCTTACTGTTCTATATTTATAAAATCAGAGGGATTTGGGTAAATGTTCGGGGTTCCTAGGTATGAGGCAATACAAATAACAATGTTGAGAGAAATGGTAAGTAGCTATGTGTTGCAGAGCATGTGTTCTTCTGTAGTTGGTACTCATGCAATGATGCCAGGTCCATTTCTGTCCCAATGACTTTTGAGTGTATAATATGCTGTGATCCTGTACTCAGCACCAGTGTCATGTGAAGGGTTATAAAGAGTTAGTTTAAACAGAAAGTGGAGCATATTCTTCTGCTAAGGAAATATTTTATAGCCTGCATGACTTAAAATTGTCCTAAGGCTGGTAGCCTGCCTCTGCCACTGGTTGAGAAAAGGGAAGGTAAGAGAACCCCTTTGCCTTTGCCTGCTAAAGCTGATTTACGTCTGAGGATTGCTCCCTGGGTCAGAGGGGTTGTTTTACAGGCATGTTTGGAATGAGAACTACAGAATGTAATTGTGAGAATGCAACTTGTCCTTGTTACGGCATTTTTCACTTGTTGCACTCAGAACAGAGTTCTCCCAAATGGTTTTAAAACACATATATGATTAGGTAAAACATCTGCAGGTGTGCAAAACCTAAGCCATGCAGCAGTCCAGAAAAATGAAGCACAATGTCTCGCATTATCCTAGTGTGCCTTCTTGTCAGTTACTATGTGTACCACCGATTCAACAGCCAAGATGAAGTACTCTTACAGGAGCTGGCTATCATGAGACCCCAGATGGCCCTTCCTCCTTCTTGCAGCATATAACCTAAATATGTAACAACTCATTCACCATCACACTGAGAATCTCTTACTAGAATGACACAATGAAGTGAACTGTTGGAGAAACAAAAGACAGTTTGGGGACTTCTGCATAATGTTCCCCTCTGAATTTCAGGCTTTTTTTTTTTTTAAAAAAAAAGGTGTTTTATTTCAGCATGCCTCATGGTATAAAATGAGTAATTCACATGAGGATGTGCCTTCATCACTCTACACCTGAAAAATAACAGAGGCTATTGTCCAGGAATGAAATTTGCTCTTGAGCGAAGTGCCAGTTTATCAGCCCACAATCCTGCCATAAAGTCATCTTTGTCCACCTAACTCTTCAAATTATGGGTTAAAGAACAAAATAAGCTTCAGATTTTTTGACTGATGAGGCAGAAAAGAAATGATGAGAAGAAAAGGCAGAAGATACTTCAAAAAGCAAAACTGAAAAAAATAAAGTCATCAGTGCCTCCCATCGCAGGGCAGACTTGTCATTTGTGTGCCACAGGGTAAGAGGGAATCAGAAGTGCTTTAGATTTACTGTATTTGATTTCACTTCTGAGAGTAACAATCTGTTCAGGGACTCAAACTGTGACAGTAGAAGTACTTTTGATTTTGGTTTTGTATTCATGAACGATTCAGAGAAGAGAACAATACAATAGTCACCCTAGCAGTCTACTCAAAGTATCCTGCTACAATTATCTGCTTGGCACAGGATTGCAAATGCAGTAATTCTTGAGGTAAAATGTTTCCCAATCATATCTCAAGTCTGCTTGGGCCAAGACGTGAAATTTCTCAATGTAATTTGGAATCAGGAGAGTGAATATTAACAGGGCTTGTAGGGCATAAGGTAAGCTGAAGAACTCTTATGGCTGGTATAGTGCTGAGCAATCTTTGGATAAATCATTAAAAATTAATAATAAACTGAAGAGAATAAGGATTCCAATAAATGTTGATATATCAGCTGGAGGAGCTCAGCTGACATCTTTTCCTCAATTCTCCTGTCCTCTGAGAAAGGACTCTTTTGACTGTAAATAGTGTGGTGTAAAGTCTTTGAATGTGTGTACATTTTTTTAGCTCCCTTGAGAACTGGATGGATGTGCAGAATTTGACATTACCGGGCTTTCTTCACTTGCAGCATCCAAGTTTGAATTAACAGTTCCATAGATGAGAGGTCAGTACAGGAATTATGGCACACTTTCTAGCCCTTTTTCTCTCAGGGCAGCTAAATGACTGAGTCGTTCAAATCTGGTTTCTGTGAGGTATAAAAATATGATGCCATTAGACCTCATTATTGAACTGCTGAGAGCCACACTGCACAGTAACCAACGTCTCCATTTTTCCAGGGAGTAAATCAGCCCTACTCCATTAAGTTTAATGGGCTCAAGCTAATTTACACCAACTGAGGATATCATCCAGTAAACTCAGTCTCCCACAGTGTATGGATTGCTTCATTCATTACAGAATCACAGCTGTCTCCAGCTGGAAGAGAGCACCTATTCAGCTCCTTAATGCTGCACAATGAAGCAGAGTAAAGCAGGAAATTAATGAGAACATGAGGCCCTTGTGGGACTGTATGGTGCATGTATGTTTTCTGAATATCGTATGGAGTTTGGCCAGGGTGCTCATGATTCAGCCGCTGCTTTTGAGGATAGGGGAAAACAGTTTAAAATCTCTGTGGGATCTTAAGTCATATATAATGCAATGGTATGTCTAACATAATTATAGGACAACATAGGTACTGGGTTAGTCCATTTTTGCAGTCTTTGAAATCTTACAGAAATTTAGCATAAAATAGAAGAGATTTTTGAATGCATTATTGCAACTTTGCTGCCAGTTATAAACCTGAAATGAAGGATAATGTTAAAACTCCAGCCGAATGAGGCAGGCATTTCTCACTAGGCTTTTTGTTCTCCTGTAGCTTTTTCACAGTTTTCTTAGCAGTGACTGTAATTTAGTAATACTCAGAAGAGAAACAAGGAGTAATACAAAATGGGTATAAATGACAATTATTTCTACTGAATTAGGGTGTTTCTACCTTTTCAATTTCTAGTCCTACAGTGGGACTTCTGCTTTAAAGATCAGCAGTACTACCCTGAAGAAGAAAGCCTTAATGGAATTCAGAGATATTTGTACAGACCATCTAAACATCTGTGAAAAAATACAAACATAAACATTGGCCAACCAAAAATTTGCCTTTTTCTTCCACTCTGCATAAGTTCCAGAAACCAGACCCTAATAGAGCTGTCAACACTGTTGTACCCTATCTCACCTTTCCAGGACAGCTGGTACCTGCTGCTTCGCATATCTGCAGTAACAGGAAGATACTACCCGGACTGTAGACACCCTAAGCAGGCAAAAATGAGCAAAATGAGCCTCAGCCATATCCTTGGTATTGAATTCACAGAATACATGTGAGTTAACTGTTGCAAAGTTAGTTAAAAGAATGAGAAGAGGTTTGGGCTGTGGGGGGGAAAGAGCTGTTTTCTTTCCCTCGGTTTTCAAAGAAAAAAAAAGGTCTCTAATGTTGGAAGAGTTTTGAAGGTTGAGATATTTGAGCAGAAGAAAAAGGTGAATCCTGAGAAAGGGCTGGGGTGGGCATAAGTCATGTCCATCTGTGGAGCGTCAGTTCTTGGGTCAAAGAATGAAGAGCTGGAGCAGTTGGTACCTATGAAATGAAGCCTGTCAAAGGAGGGTCTTGAAAGACTTTACTGACAATAGTAGCAGAGAAGACAGAAAATGTATAAGGAATAATGCAATAAAAATAATCCATTAAGAAAATACTATGTGGCATACAGCATCTGTGACCTTAGTATATCCCCAGAAAGCTTAACAACAAATCTCATGTTCTTAAGTCTAAGTAACACCAGTAGGCGGCCAGTCCTAAAGGGGAAAATCTATTCTAAGCTCCAGAGACTTCATCACAAAAGGGAAGAGAGGATCTTGCTGCACCTGCAGGCAGGAGTCTTGGCTTGAACAGCAGATGATTGTGAGACCCATTCTCAAACAAGTAGCCATCCATTAGTTTATTACCAGTTCTGCTCATTAAAATACAGCTGCATCAATCCAAATATGGCTAATCAGTTATATGGTTGTGTTCTGGACCTATTTGGCCTGGAGCTGAAAAATGCTTTTCCAACTTTTGCTTCTGATGCTTCCTTCTATGCCATGGCTGCTTTGGTTCCCATTTTCCCTGTTATATTTTGACCAAATATATGCTAACTTATACCTATGGACTCTTTAAAAATTACCAGAAGCCTGCAAAACTTCAGGGGCACTATAGTCATCATCACAGTTTTTTTGAGGGAAGGCGGGTTGGGGAAATCCTAACACAGGTACGCAGCTCTCCCTCTCTCCCCCTGTTTTGGAAGTCTTTTAGTACTGCTCAGGGCTCTGGTTTTTGGAATGATGTCTGAAGGTTTAATTTTGTGGCACTAAGGATATGCAGTCCAGTTAATAAATCTAGTCCTGACTATAGAAAGCGTGGCTGTTATGATAATAAAACAAGCATTTTCTTTGAGTGTTATGATTGTATATTTTGCCTGAATGTTATTTATTACAGTACACTCTGTTCCCAAAGGACTGGAAATTCTTCAGGGCAGAATCATTTTTCCTGTTCCTATCCATGATTTAGTACAATGCAGCCCTTAATTTTATGGCAGCTTTGGGTTATGCTAAAATATTAATAGCATCAAAATAAAGATGACATTCTTGTGTTCACTTTCTCTGCTAATGTGCAATAGGTACTATGCTGTCAACCTGTCCTAACTATCTAATTATTGTTTTCTGCCTTGGAGTGAGCCCCTTCAAACTTAACAGACTTCAGATGTACCCCAAATGAAATTATACAGTGGCCACACAGGTCACACAGCAACATTAAAATGACAGGATGTGACTATAGCCAATTAAATACCAATCATTTTTGTCGAGGAGGATTGTAATGATTAATGCTGAATTGGATAGGAAAAGCATCTGTGCCCTACTACGAAGTGCCCAGGGATATAAGTCCATTTTCTATTATCAAGAATTCCAGTGTGATTTCTCAGCTAGGACTGAAATTTCCTCTTCTTCCTGTGGGTGTAAAAACTGAATTCTGACCCTGGTTGTTGGGACAGGATTTCCCTACTGGCTTGCCTTCTGCGTGCCTTTCTTGAACATGAATTTCTCCTGTGAGATCTCCCATTCAGGGCTGTTTGGACACATTATTGAACCTAATTAAAGCATAAAAGGACTGGCAAGACAGGGAAATGAAAGAGAGGAAAAAGTACATCCTGTGTTTTACAGTTCTCTGTTAGCTGCTAGTGGGAATGGAAATGGCCACCAGCTGCTCAGGGATTAGCCAGTACCCTAAACAGACAGATTTTACAGCCCATAAGTTCTGTTTTAGGTTTTATCACTAAAGCAGATCTGGCCTGGACTTATGACATTAGCACCTAAGATTTCATGCAGCCACTGGTGCTCAGATTCTCACTGCTGTTTCCATCACTTTGAATCACAGCTGTTCAACCACCACTCCTGGTCCCCAGCTTGACTGCCCTTGCAGACAGCCACCAGTGTGTGAAGACACTGGGCCTTGCCTCTCCAAGGCTACATGTGCTGGAGATGTGGCACAGATTTCCAATCATTATTTACTATTATTTTTACATGGCAGCAAAAGGCTGAACTTGCAATGCTACACAAAAAGTCCAATAGATACATAGATAAGTTAGACTGATTGATTTCTTTTAGCAAGAAAGATAGGTATTGACTTCAGCAGCTAAATAAATATGCGGTAAGCAAAACTGCTCAAAAACTTTAAAAATAGATCTATACAAATGCTGTATGGTATTTCTTTGATTGCTTTGGCAGCCACAGGCTGTGACCTTATACTAAGAGTCAACCATAATGTTCACTGGGACCCTGGATGGTCTTGCAGGTGATGCAGCCATAAAACTATGTTTCAAAATAAGGAGAGTTCTTATTCGTCAGCTTTTATATCACGGTAGCACCTAGAAGAAACTCAGCTAAGGAATAGGGACTCAGTGTGCTTTCTTAACATTGATAAACATTTAACTGGGGATATATCAACACATTTCAATTCTATATTTAAATAGCTGTAAAATTGTGATCTGCAGAGGAGGATAAACAGTTTAGAGCACTCATAAGCTTTGGAAATCTCTGTTCCTTTTTTCTGCTCCAGTTTTCACTATGGTCAATGGTGGAGAAAAAATATTGTTATTGCTACTACTGTGGTTTGGCCATCGCTGCTAGTAGTCTCATTTTTTCTGTCTGTGAATGTGCTTCAATGCCACAGCATTCATCAGAAGGCGCACTAATGGGTACTCACAGCAGAGACCCCAAAGATCTGGCTGCCAAATCACACCATTGGAGCAATGAGATTAAGTTTGCAACACAGAAAAAGACTAGTTTTTACAGCTACCACTTGATTTTTTTTACCAGCTTTAAATTCTCTTCTAAGGAACATGTTTTTTTAGACAACAAATTATAGCCTGCAGAAAACATCTGCTAGTAAGTTGATTAATTAAAGACTACATTCCCTGAAAGCAACTGTTGTGTTGGTCAGACTGGAAATGACAGAACATGGAAAGTAGTGCTGAAAGGCTGGGGGAAAGTAGAAGTAATTAATGGTAGTAAAGGTTTCTGAAAGGCTTGGGCTTACATGGACAAGCCATGGTTTAGCAATAGGCTGAAAAAGTCAGAGGCTCATCATTCTTAGTAATCTGAGGAATTTTAATTTAGACACAAACACCTTAAAAGCTGTCCTGGGTGTATGAGCATGTTCAACTTGAAGTAATTTTCCCCAGTTGACTATGTGCCAGACAGAAAGACAGGAGACCAAACAGCCACCAAAGGCAGGTTTATTACTTCCCTGCCCACTAAGTGTAATGCTCCTTGGGTCTAATAGAAAGAGCCATGGCAGAGGTTTTAAATCTCACCACTTGCACTGTGCTTTCTCAGGTAATCCCTGGGGATTGCTGGTTTCCCCTGAGCAGCTGTGGGAAACAGAAGTGCCTGTCCCAGGTACCCTGCCTGCAGGTGGAAACAGCATGGAGCGCCCTAAGTCTTGCAGGTGTGCCTACAGGGGAGTCACCCAGGTGGTGGCATCTCCTGCCTCTGCCTGGTGGTGTGCCGAGCTCCAAGCCCTTCACTGTGTCTCTGTAACTTTTCAGGGTCATTTAAGGAACCTGAGGAAGCCACCTAAAATTACACTTCCTGTGTGTAGTCAGTCATGGAAATGTACATGTCATACTCTGTTGGGTGCCACATCACTGAGTGTGATGCCAACACAAACAATGCTGCCATCATGTTTGTGTCTTCAATGGCATGCTTGGTTGGTTGCTCAGGAATTGGTCTTCTTTACCAGGTATCTTAGTAATTAAAAAATAATAATGCTGCAAGATTTATGGCTCATCAGGTCGAAAATAATTGCAATCACTGGTTGAGCCATTTTCCAGGCTGCCGCTGAAAGGCTGAGGGCTACTGAAGCCCCAAAGCTGAGGTGGTGTGTAGCCATACCGTGATGAGCCAAAGATCTACATGTTCTCTCTAACCCTTCCCTTGTGATGGGTTTATTTGCTTCTTTCTGGCTGTAGTGTAATTAGGTGGATAAATCAGTCTGGACATATGTATTTCAGGTTTAAATTAGGCTTATTTTGGTTGAACATATTTATCAGTTAGGCCAGTTTGGTGCAGGTTTAAACACAACCAAAATAAATAACAACACCAGAGACCACAAATAGTTTCACACCAGTTTAGCTGAACTAGCATGTTTTTGTATGTGGAAACCCATCACACATACTTCCCCACCTGTCAGGGAACACCCACTCTGCTCCATGAGGAGGAGAGCACAACCACAGCCTGCCTGAAGGATTCAGCTCTGCAGTAGTAAAACAGCTCATAGACTTTCTGCTTCAATGTCCTATTTGCCATCTTTGAATTATTTGAGCAGGAAACTGCCTGGAGAGGATGTTTTTTATTCAACTTTGTGGCAGGGTGCTTGGTCTCAGTCCTTCCCAGTTACAGGACCCAAAAACTTTCTGTTAAACAAGTAAAATCTCCATTCAGCGACATGACCCCCTTTCAGCTTGTCTATGAAAGGCATATAATCACAAGAGAGTTGTGCTGGTACAGAACAAGCACTTGGATAAAAACCTACAAGTATAGGAACAATGTCCTATTCTAATTAGATAAAACAATAATTTATTGCCTTTAAAACATATTCTATAATTAAAATAGTAGAAAGTGAACTAAGGTTGCGTCTTTATTGCAATTAGCTGTTGGGGATTTCTATGCCATAGAAACATAGAAATAAATGTTTATTTCAATCACGGGAAAGAAACCCTATATATTCATTTCTATATAGATAAAATATTTTTGAACACATGGTCTGTGATGGAAAAGTAGTTGAAAATAGTCTAATAAGGATCTGTCCTCTGATGCAGAATTAAGCCTACAGCTTAATACTCAAGCGTAAGAGCTAGTTGTTCAGAGGAATTATTATAGGCTGCCCCATAGCATAAGGTGCAGCCGTGAGCCTGGTAAAAGTCATTAACATGAAAGACAATGGAAATGCTAAACTGGGAATTTATTATCTCCTGATTTTCTTTCCCCTCTTTCTTAGGGAGGAAAAGAGGACTTTAATGCAATATAAAATAACAAATTTAAAAGGCCCAGACTGAGAAAAACCTAGCTGATTTCCAGCTGGTCTAACAGCACTAATTCACCCACTTGTATATTTGTCTCCCCTTAAATGGAAAACTCAGCATTACTTCTGAGCGTGACATAAGCACTCTGTGTGTATTTGTGTGTGTGTACGCGTGTGTGGGCACATGGAGAGGGCACAGAATTAACATTTTGGAAGCAGCATGAAACTGCAATTTCTTCATTTTTTTGGCAGCTGGAACATACATTGCCTTTTAAGTAGGTTTTCTTGCATTTAATTTGTTGGATTAACATAACTAAAATGGTGGTCATAGGCCAGAAAAACATTGTCTCTCTGTCTCTATTTCTCTATGGACTTGCCTTCTGACAATATTATATTTCAGCTGGGTGACAGACTGCGTGATTGAGCTTTATCATGTTGCTCTCTGTGGTGGACACAACAACGTGTCATAAGCAAAGCATCCATGATGTCATAGTTTTAGCCTCTGGTGGATGTACAGCACAGACAATAAAAGCTGTAAAACAGCTATTTGTGTGCAAATTTCCTTCCTTCTGCTGATGGCTTATATTCTTATATTAATTATTTTTCTTCCATGAAATGTTTATACACTGTTACATAACAAAAATTAGATCATATCCTTTCCTTAAACCAATCACATGCTTTTCTGTTTCAAGGGACTTGATATTCAGATATAGGGGTTTTTTGGAAGCCCTGAACTAACATGGTTCTTTTTGCTTATTAAGCCAACATATCCTCAAGATCAGCTCATGTCTCACAATAATACTGGGTGGACATTAGCGCATCTGAGTACATCAGAAGACAAAATGTTGCTTCCAATTACTATTTTGATTTTTTAAGGGTTTTTTTTTCCAATAACATGGGTAATTCTACCCAACTATTTAAAACCATGAAGATGTTCTCTTCTACTCAAGGCAGGTTGAATTTTAGAATATCACTATTTCAACATGTCATGTGTGTTTTCTTTGCATATTTTCAAGTAAGAGGATCCCTTCCAGCGTTTGACACCATGTACTAACTGTAGATTGCTCAGCCCGAAAGACAGAGGAAAATTTCATTTGGTTTCTTAAAGGCAGATGGAAATTTCCCTCAAAGCTGAGGGATATTCTAAACTCAGGACATGACCTTAAAGCTTCACTGCTTTCTTAAGCTGATATAATTGTGGCAAAGCCCATCAAATCAAGTAGATTAAATTGTTATGCAATAAATATACACTCCAGACCTTTACAGCATCATAGATAGACATTTCCCACTTGCGCAAAGACTGTGTTGTATGCTGCACAGAGCAGTCGACAAGCTACCTGGCAATTAAGTAAGACAGAAAACTTCTGCTGTAAAATTTAGCTGATTCATCTTAATAATCTCTTCATTACCATTACCATTTAGGCTATTCTGATCCTGGAGACTTCTCTTCTGTAAAATGTGTCCTGCTGAACTTAGTTGACTGTTACTTTCTGGCTATTACTGTGGCTGTAAAGCTGCTACTTTGAGGAAACCAGGTTCCAGCTGCAGGGTTCCAGGTTTTCTGCAGATATTTGAGGAACGGCTGTGCTCCAGACTCCAGGCAAACACGTGTAGGTTCTCAGACACAGAAAATGATATTCTTAATGCGCTTACGCCAATGCAATGGAAATGACATCCAACTCTGAAGTAGGATCCATACCAAAAAATATTCCTAATACATGATATTTCTGTTTGTAATCTTTGACATGCCATTTTCTCCTTTATCCAGAGCAAATAACTACTTTCATTTGGTTGAAAACAGAGCAAGGTTTCATGAACATTCAGAAAAAAAGTTTTTGTTCCACCTAAAGTGTGCACAATATTGATCGTTATGCCTAGGTACAAACACGCACATATCTTAGTATGTGCCTCTCCATTTTTAGTTGCATGAAGTGAATTTTAATTAATTGTAGCTAGGGTGGAAATGACAACAATATGGTAAAATATGCAGATTGTTTTACATCAAGCAAGCTATTCTGTTTTGCCTCTGGTACAGTCACTTGTTTGTATACAAAAGACAGAAAAAGTTGGTCAGGGTTTAGTGCTGTTTGACTAACATTTGGCATGCCCATTAAATTACTGCACAAAGCAGACAACAATGCAGATCCGAGCCCTGAGTCCTGTGTTAACTTGACTGCATAAATGGGTCTCCAAGTTTAAAAATAGTGGAACAGAAGAGCCACTATGGAGTGATTAAGATTTATTTGGGTGCTGGAGTGCACAGCTGCTGCAGGGAGGAGGAAGGGAGACGGCACGCATCCTCAGGGCTTGCCTGTGCTTGGCACAGTTCCTGGCTGTGAGGGAGGGAACTGAGGAACTGTACAACCTTTGTACTCCTCTGCTTCCTCAGGGCTGGCCTGATCCCCCAGCATGAACCGGATCAGTCCCACAGAAGTACCACTCAGCACAGGGTTTTCCAGGCTGCAGCAGCACGCTGGTTAAGTGCCGTCTCCTGCCACACCACCCTCCAAATTTGGTCAGTTCTCCTGTAAGGCAGATCTGGGGTCCTTTTGCATTACTGCAGCAAGGCAAAGGGGCAGAGGTTAGGTGAGGAGTGAACGCCCAGCTTTCTGGTGAATTTTATTTCTTCGCCACAACAACTTGAATGCTCAGCACTGTTTTCCAAAGTGAAAAAAAGCCTTTGACAGCTTTGCTATCATCAACAATATAGGGGTCACCTAGCCTCCAGCAGAAGGCTGTCCCTTGCTTCCTACATTACTGATTATCCCAGACTGCTCATGTTTGCTAATGACTAAGAAGCCTGTTAAGAAGGCAGAGTAGCACTGGCGAAATTAAAAATGAAAGCATCATGAGTGCAATATTAACACAGAAGCAAAACACTCCATGACCAATTGCGGTGGAAATGTGCCTAGTCTCAGCAAGGAGGCAGTGCAGGATTTGAATTAAGGTAGGCAGAATGAAAATAATTATCTTCCAAGTCAGGGAGCCATTCACATATTGAATAGTATAGCTTTAACAAAGAGCTAACAAACTGCTGATTTTTCTTTTTAATGCAATCAGACAGTTTTCTAATAGCAGATTTTATTCAATTGTCCAGTTTTAATGCAGCAACAGATGGGCAGGACGGTACAGTAAATCCAGCTTCTACGCTGGTGTCTTTTGTCCTTAAGAAAAAATGGTATAGTGATACAAGTCATGCTAATTTGATTTTTACTTTTTGTCTTTGGGATGAATAAGCTAATCAGCCCAAGACACTTTCTTTTTTTATCCTTCAAGTTACACTGTTGATAATATCTCCACTACTTTGGGACAAAGATGCTTTAGCATTATTATAATAATGTGAAGGTCACAAACAGCAATGTATCATGATTTTGTTACATTTAAGAGGAATCTTGATTTTTAAAAATGTTCTTAATGGCATAGTCTTATAAAACTGAAACATCTGAGGGTCAGCAATGCTACATCCTTAAAGCCTTTGCTTATGCTACTAGCATGCTGCTTTTGAAAATGTACTTGATACCGAGTATGTTAATGCATGACAAATGCAGTAGGCATGTATATGAGACTCCTAAACAACACAAAGCAAATCCAGATTATTCTTCAACTTCCCTTGTAACCTGAACAGATGAACAGATTAGTTTTGGAGCTACTGACTGAGGCTGTGAATTAACAGAAAACTTGGGTCTCAAGCATGTAAATATATACTCAAAAGCCTCACTAAGCCAGGTCCTGAAGTACATTTACTTTCATTAAAAGCATTATGTTAGTTGTACCAAAGAATAACACATTCTTACTCACTTTGGTGGCTGACATCTGCATTTGGGTCCATTACTGTTTTCAAAGAACAATGTCTTGTTTTGTGGCACTGTACCAGAAAGCCTTACTGACTCATTGCTAAGAGAAACTAACATCTTAATGGTAAATTGATCAAGAACTGACTAATAATGTCTGATCTAAATTGCAAACTCTGAGATACATAAAAAAAAAATGAAATAAATCTTCGAAATTCTTGAGGGTGTGAGTGATGCAGCCCTGCAGCAGACAGCCCTGAGGTCATGGCAACTCCATGTCCTGGATCTTCAAAACTTGCCCAGACAGGGCCCTGAGCAACGTGATTAAGCTTTGAAATGAGCCCTCCTCTGAGCAAGAGGCTGTACTAGGTGACCTCCAAGGATTTTTCTGTGGTTCTCTATCTGAAATCCAGTTCATGATGCAGTATTTTCTGGTTATTCTTCTTGTTACTTTCAAACTTGCTGCTTGTATCTCAGGCTAGTGTAGTACATCTTGTGGAATGAACATGCACACACTTCGTTTATGTGGTTGCATTAAACTTCATATATATGTGATTTCTGTTTTCTCTCTCCTTAAGCACAACATGCTCAATGCAAAAATCTTACAACTAATAGTGAGGTAAATGTCCTTATGGTCCACATCACCTAGACTGCCTACTGGAAAAACCACAGCAGCAGAACACTGGAAGAACTCACCAGAAGTCTTTACTAAAATTTGGTTAAATGATGGTATTGGGTATCTTTAAGTGAAATCTGTTTATACATGTGTGTTTGTGTGTATGAGCGCATATATGTGCATGCACCCATACTCTCCTAGAGCTTTCCAGGCTCTGGTTAATATTCACAATGGCCCTGTGACTTGTTACAAGTGGAAAACTGAGGCATAGAGGAGAGATTTGCCCTAAATGAAACAGGAAACAAATAGCAGAATGAGTGGAATACACTTTCCACTTACCACAAGCGCTATTTAATAGCCTTTCATACGTACCTAATCTGAAGGCAGCTGTGACTCCTTATGAAGCACGGGACTGTACTGTCTAGTCATACCTCTAAGGTCCATGAAGCTTAAACAATCGAACATGATGGACTGGAGCACAGAAATTCTGGAGTGCTAGGGGATCCTGTGACAATACCTTTTTGTAGCTAACTGCGTCAGCTTGTGTGCTTAAGAAGATAAATTGCTGAGTGAGGCATTTTCTTCTGTGCCAGGCTGAGGATTTCTGTGACTTTTGCACATCTGTTTCCTCTCTCAAGAACATTGTACAGAGTAAATTGGACTGTTTGTTGGTACACTTGTCTATGTACTTCTTTTAAAAGCAAACTGTAAGTTCCAAGCAAGTCAAACTATAAATTTGCAAGCTGAAAACAGACATTGATTTGGTTTCCTTCCTATTTGTACCAAATAAAAAGCACCAAAAAAAAGTATTGGTAATGTATATTCCCTCCCAGTGACTGGTTATGGCCTTCTTACTTCTCATCATTTTAGTAGCTTAGCTGTGCCTGTTTGGCCTTCTGGACTTTCATTCATAGTCAAACTAGAGAATGGCAATCCTTCTTTCCTCTCCTCTGTGTACTCAATGCTGCTTATAAAGTATACTGAGAAGGATTCACAGCAAGACAAGTTGATGTGGTAGCTTCACCTTTGACTTAAACTGATTTTATGCTCTAGTCTGTAATGTGCTGCTCTATTTTTAATATTCATTTCTGAAAATCCCATATAATACAGGATGTCTTTCTGCCTGCTTATCACTCCATGTTCCTTTGTTTCAACAGATGGATGAGGCATTGTACTCTGCCCTCAAAAGAGGGTTGGAGCCTTTCCATAAGCCCCAGACACTTGGCAGGGGACTGATGCTTCAAAGAGCACCTAAAGATGTTGCTGCAGGCCTTATGGAGGCCTCCCAGACTTTTTGTGGTTTTTTTGGTTGCCCTAGCTTTTGCAACATAAGCAGTGGGGTTTTTGCATATCTTGCTTGTGTTCTTGGATTTACTCACACAATTGCTTCTGACTGCTATAGATTTGGGTCAGGTTACTTCCTGTGACCTACGATCAACACAAAAGAGACTGGAAGTTTATCTAGCAGTATGGGATGACAAAACCAAAACCAAGATAGCCTAGACTACCACCTCACAGTGCATTCACCACTCTGTGGTTACTGCCCACAACAGGCTCCTCGACTCCAGGGACCTCAGGGTTCCCTCTTTGGTTACCCACCTAGTACTCCTCTGTCCAACAGACCTTATTGCAGAGCATGAAGATTCTTCCAAAAAAACTAAAAGAGGAAGTGCAGGCAAAGGAGAAGGTGCCATATGTCTAGGTGCATCAGAGGCACTGGAATATTCTCTACTGATGATTAGCTTCCCCATGCCAGCCACATGATTTGGCCATGTCTCCTGAGCCAGAGTGCAAAGCTTCGCTTCCTCCCTATGGAGAGAACAAAATGGGCTCACTGAAGAGAATGAATTGACTTACACAAGTTGTGGTTACTTCAATTCTTCACTGATCCATTAATGTGATTGTTAAGTTCTAAATGAGCAGGCTGGCTGCTTGACTTCCTCCCATTCTGAAATAATTTAAAGGAAGATTCATTTTCTCAGTTGTCCCTACAGTACCATGTAAAAAAGTGCCACATAGTGTTTGTTAAATTAAGTAACTGCTACTGAAGTGTTAGACAACCAGAAGAAGAATAAAATAAATGTCACGTCTAATTATTAATGCTGATTTATTTCACAGCCACTTGCAGAAGCCATACTCTGAAGTGCATCCTTTTAAGTGCTGAATGCTAGATGAAGTGTTGGGGTAGCTCCTAGTGAAAGTCATATCAGACTAAACTATGTTTATACATGGAGCACTAAACAGTCTCCTGCTAGAGTTTCTCGCAGGTCAACAAGGAATCTTCAGGTGCTGTCATATAACTGGGAATGCCTGCTGCTTGCATGCGACCTCTGAATTACGAAGACAGCTAACAAAATGTTAGTCTTCAGCAGTTGTCGGTTATTTGTATGTGGCACCTAAGATGGTGAAAAATGGCTTTTTTGAATGTTTTTTCTCTCAAATGGATGCATTGTACCAAATATTGAAATGCAGTTCTCACGATATCATTTGAATTATGCTTTTGGTAAATAAGCAGCTTTACAGCTTTTCTTTCTCTGCCTTCGCTTACATAAATTACACCAGCAGTGGAGGTTGCCAAAGAAGAAAAAGGGCTAGGAAGAGCTAGCTATTCCTCTATACATAGGTCATTTTACAATCTGTCAACTAGCCACTTCTGTCCAAGCAATTGTTCAAACTCTGTTTCTGAGACAAGATAACAAGTATATTACAATTACAGAATTGCCAGGTTTTACTTGGTAGCAGGAACTTTGTAATTTGTAGGGATCACAACCAACAACTTCGAGGTAAATTCTGTGGATACCACCCTACCCCCTCCAATTACTTTGTCCTATTCTTCAATGAAAAAATGGGGGGGGGCGGAACACAGATGGATAGATGACACACGACTGGGTTGGATGTTGTTTAACTAAAGAATAACCAATGTTTCTTCTTGGAAAACCAGAATGACCAAGTTGCTCTTGCATCACTAATTGCACATGTAATTTTAATTTTTTTACTGACACTTTATTAAGTGTCATTATTTGAAAAAGGTTCACGGGGTGAACTTCTTTTACCACTAGAGGCCCAAGCTGGAAGTTAGAAACTCACAGTATTTGTCACTTACACAGTGGGAATGCTTTCACCAGGGAGTAAATAAGTTTCAAGCTTCATTTGACTTGCAGACTGCAAGAGCCTGAAGCAGAAATACATACTGAAGCATAAAGTTCTTGAGCTATTCATTTCAGCTGGAATTGGAGAAAATTGTTTTGTTAGTCATCTGATTCTTTTAATCCTCTGCAGACATTATACTTTCCAGTGACACTACACCAGGCAACAACATTGCCACCTTAGGACAAATCAAATTCCTCAAGCACCAGGTCTTTTAGCCATTGAGAAGCCATGTTTCTACCTTGGTTAAGTTTTCTTTACCTGGCCAGTTAGAGCTGCAAAAAATAGGATTGAAGCACCACAAGAGAAACCCCACTGACACAAGTGGACTAGTGCCAACCAACATAGATAATCAAGAGGTAGAAAATGGTGTCATGTGGTAGGCATGAATTTAAACTTGCTGCCAACGATGACTGCTCAAATGCCTGGGCCTACACCATTCCCTGCAAAGGTGGTACGATTTGCTGCCGCCTGCCCTCTGTTTTATCCACCACAGGAACTCTCATCTACAGGGATAATATTTACCTCCATTTTGAGAAAAAATTGTATTTAACATCAAAAGAGCAACATTTTGCAAGCTTGATCAATTCCTTTGTTTCCTCAATATTCAAAGAAATCACAGAATCACAGGATCCTGTGCAGGCTCGTGGGGATCTGAGAAGGCCTCCAGCTAGTCCCTGCCCAGAGCTGGCTCAGCCATGCACTCAGACCAGGCTGCTCAGGCTTCCCCTAGTCCAGGCGTGAAACCCCCCCGAGACTGGATGAGGCCCAACTCTCCTGGGCCCTGTCCCCACCACTGGGCTGTCCTCGGGAGGAAAAGGTTTCTCCTTATCTCCAAACCGAGCCTCTCATGTTTCAGCTTGTGCCGTTGCCTCCCACCCTCCCACCATGCGCTGCTGTGAAAAGTCCAGTTGAGTCACCTCCATCCTGTCCTGTTGGTGCCAGGGATGCTGCTGTATACCTCCAAAGCTGTCTCTTCTCCCAGCTGAACCAGTCTTGGTCCCACAGCCTCTCCTCCCAGGCCAAGGGCTCCAGCCCAGGACCAACTTGCTGGCTGTTTGCTGAACTTGGCGATGTTTATCGACATACTTCCTCTGTTGGAGATCCAAAACCAGATGCAGTGCCCAGACATAGTGTGACGAGCGTTGAGCAGTGAGGACAGTCCCTGCCCTCCCCTGGCTTTCCGGGCCATGTCCTGCTCACACCACCACCACAGGCACTGCTGGCCTCTGTTGCTGCCTGGTCCCTGCCTGCATCCCTGCAGGGCTCTGCATTCCCAGGGCAGGGTTCAGCCTTTGCCCTTGCTGAATTTCACTGGGTCCCTGTCAGCCCCTTCCTCTCACCTGTGCAAGTCCCCCCAGGACAGCAGCTCTGCCTTTGAGTGTATTCAGTAGTTCTGCCCCTGCCACCTATTTGGTGTTGTCTACAAACTTGATGACCGTGTCCTCCATGTGCTTCTCAGGGTTCCCGATAAAGATGGTGGAACAGAGCTCATCCCAGGATGTGGTACCTCCAGGCAGAGTACAACCCTCAGACCTAAGTATCCAACCAGTTTTTACCCATCTAGTTGTCCTCCCATGCAGGTTGCAATGTCCCAGTTTGGACAGAAGAATATAATGAAAGACAGTGTTGAAAGCGTAAAGGCAAACAGACTAGTAGGGCATGATCAGCCCTCAGTAACTCTATGCAGACTGTTTCTGATGTGTCCATCATGTGTGTGGAGTTGCTTCATACAATTGAATACATCCAACAGATTTTACCTCAGTGATATCAGTACCTTGGCAGGAGGCGGATGAGTAGCTAAAGCCCAAATTAAGAACACCAAAACTTTTCCTTAACCACCCCTCACCAAATAAGTTACTTATATTTCTAAGTCCCCATGAGACACAGCCTTCTAAGCACCTTTTTAATCCAGGCCTGAGAGGAATGAACAACCTCTTAAAGCATGTACTCTATTGCTGAGCTCATGAGCTAAAAACTGCAACCACAATATATTATGCAACTAACAAATCACAAGCTAACTTTCTTGAATTAGAAAGTCTAAGTCTTAATTTAAACGGACAGGTGAGGTTTTACATATTTAAGGGGCAAAAAAAGGACTAAGCAATAAATTGCCCAAACAAAACCACTTCTTACTTGCACACACGCACAAAAGGGACCTTATGGCAGTCAGCACTGCTTCTACATTGTTATGGTGTTTGCTGTATTCAGTGATCAGCCTTTGCAAGAGACCTTTCAACAATAAATACTTTCCACTGGAGGGAAACAACTGTTCTGAACGTTAAGTTAATCCCTTCAAGTTGCTATCCAACTGTTTTAGCTTTAAATCTATGCCCTGACAGTACAGTAAAACACTTCCATTTCCATGTATTTTGAGGTTTGACTCCAAGAAAGCATCCCTAGGGAAGGCGGGGAAAAAAGGACCTGAAAATTGCTTAGTTTTTCTACAGAGGACACCTCCACAGGAAAAAAAATATTTCTCCTAAATATTTGTTTTTACCAGTCACTTGTCTTGATTTAGTACTTAGTGTTTCCTATGTTCAGGCAATTCATTATAGACCCAAAGGGTGTCTTAGTGAAGTTAACCTTCAGTAGTCTGTTCAGGTTGTGGTGCTTGGTTTTTTCCCATGGATGATATGAAGCATTTTCCACTGCTTGACAGAGGTGTCTAAGTGTCCTGATCTGGGCTGTGCGAGAGAGAATTAAGACTATCGTCCTTTCCACAGGCAATCTTTATTTTGGATGTTCAGCAGCCTAGACGTTCTGCAGCCTAACTGTGATTTCACAGCCTCTCTGGCCTTCCCTGCTCTCATGACTTTTTCATTAGATACGGGAAAATCATGAAGCTTTTTGAGGAGGAAAAAAAACCCTGAAAACCAGCATCACAGGAATGTATTAAGTTGGCTTCTGTGCTTCAACAGAGCACACCTCTTCAAGCACCTTCTTCCAATAAGTGACAATACCAACCATTGTTGTGAGCCAGCTCAAAGGAGGAATAGGAGCATGTCTTTCCACAGACATGCTGTGGCATATCTACAGGAAGTGCTGGCAGGCCTTCACTTGCATCCAAGGTGATGGAGTGAGGAACGCTTCTGTAGCTGTAAGCTTTCTTCCTTTATCTGAGGTCTCCCATTCTATTTCTTCCAGCTTAAGTCCTTGTCTCTGTCCCTTTTCCCTAATCTAGCAAGATTCAGCACTTACATTAAAAAATAGATAAATGGTTCTTCATTGTTTCAGTAAGGATCTGATGGGGGAAAAAAAACATATGTCCATTAAAAATGTAAGCAAATACAAGTTGGGTTGGGAAAAGGCATGCTGCAGCTATCTGAAGAGGAATGAGATGCAGAAGGGGAAGAAGTGAATCACATGAGCAACTTCAATTCCCCTTATGTTAATTTTCCTCTGTTTTTGCTAGCATTGTAGATATTTTACATTATTGCTCAAAGGCAGATCAAATAGGAGGCAGAAAAGAACGTGGGACCAGAGGGACAGTATTAAAAGAAATTTGCATATTTGTAAGGGAGAGAAAAAGCCAGTTTCAAAACTAGCTTTGCACTCACACTGGCTAGCAGACACTGAACAGAAATAGGCACTATTTAGAACCAGAGGGCTTTGCAGTCAGATGGGAAACAAACATTCTGCCATTTACCTTGAATACTACTTCAATAACCAACTAAAGCCGTATTTATGTATCCATTAGCAGCAAGTTCTTCAAGAGGAATACAAACCCAGCTTAACAGTGAAACCTGACCAAGAATGTTATTAATGACCTATTGCTCTGGGAGCCCATGAGACTGCAGCAGAGGAGCCGAGACAAGGATGATCTCTGAGAATTCATTTAGTGGCCACCAGCACAGCCACAGGCTGCTGCTGCCAGAGTGCTCAGTACAGCTATACGATCTTCAGGAGATGCCAAAAGAGTCACATGACAGAGCAATAAAGCAGAGTCAAACACTTGCAGATGGCAGGGGGGAAAAAAAAATGTTGAAAGATAGTAAGACATTTGTCTATGCAAGTTGGATCTGTTTTTACAGAAGGAATCCCTGACTACTCTCCAAGCCCTGCTGTGGAAATAAACAATTTCATAATACGAAAATGGAGAGGGGCAGGGCAGAATAAAGCCAGTGAGATTAAGAGCCAAACACCATCTGCAACTAAGTACAGGCCATCTTAAGTCATCTCCTGCTACTGCCCGATATTCTGCACTCCTCCTCCCTCCTGCTATTTGAAGGCATAGAAGTTTTGCCTGGTAAAATGTTAAGTTTCCTATAGACCATGGAAAATACTTTTGTGTGCCAAGGTACTATTCTGACAGCTTTGTTCAGCATGTTGTGCTGAAGTCACAAAACAAGATCCCAGAGTCCACAGTTTCTGTAAGAACTAACTCAGGTTCCCAAAACACATTCAAATTGCTACTTCAACTTAACGTTAACCTCAGGAAGAAGTGTCTTTACTGGTCTACTCCACATACCGTTTGGTATGATACTGGTGACAGCAATGAACTTCAGTGAAGTTCTGTATGAAGATGGCAAAGGATTTTGCTTGTATTTAGCTGCCATGCAAATTTACAACCAACAAGCTGACTGAGAGTTATGTTTAAGGTTTGTCACATTTCAGCACAAATATTTTGTAGTATCCCAAGTTAGACATCTAACTGAAGAAGTTTAATTCTATCCAACAACTAATAATCCTTACATACTAAGCTGATATGAAAGGCATTTATGCCAGAAAGTACTCAGCAAAATAGATAGAGTATTCTTGGCCAGAAAATTTTGAGGTCTCCTTATATCCTAATCTTTGCAAGATATTTTAGTCCCCATGCATTCTAGATACTGGAAATGTCTACAGACAGACAAGAACTGCCAGGGATAGCTGGCTAGAGCCTTCAACTCCCTGAAGAGTAGTGAGCTTGCTAGAAATAACTTATTTTATATCTGCAGAAGTTGGCAGCTGTCCTCATCTGTCAAGTACAGAGTCCACAATACATAGAAGACCACTAAGATAGCAGACCCCAGCTGTTAAGTAAGTGCTATGAGAACAGGCATTAGAACCAAGCCAAGGAACGGATCCAAGTTCTGACTTGATGATTTTTATTATTACTATTCTGGAGACATGATTGATTGAGAACGATTTAACAAGTCATCGCTAAAGCATAGCCAGGAGATTTTCGCTTCTTCCAAACCATCTTAGCCTTGAACCTGCATCCAAACAGAAGTAATTTCTTCTTCACCTTGATGAACCAGCAGGGAAGACGACCAGCCTGGCTGAACAGGGAGCTTTTGCTGGGACTCAGGAAAAAAAGGAGAGTTTACCACCTTTGGAAGAAGGGGCAGGCAACACAAGAAGAGTATAGGGATCTAGTTAGGTCATGCAGAAAAAACATCAGAAAGGCGAAAGAACAGCTAGAACTTAATCTGGCCTCTGTCATAAAAGATAACAAAAAAGGTTTTTACAAATACATTAACAACAAAAAGAGAGCCAGGGAGAATCTCCACCGCTTATTGGATGCAGAGGGGAAGATTGTCAACAAGGATGAGGAGAAGGCTGAGGTACTTAATGCCTTCTTTGCCTCCGTCTTTAATAGTAAGAGCAGTCATCCTCAGGGTATTCAGGCCCCTGAGCTGGAAGACAGGGATGAAGAACAGAATAAACCTCCCATAATCCAAGAGGAAGCAGTTAGTGACCTGCTACACCAACTGGACAGCCACAAGTCTATGGGCCCAGATGGGATCCACCCGAGAGTGCTGAGGGAGCTGGCAGAGGAGCTTGCCAAGCCACTCTCCATCATTTATCAGCGGTCTTGGTCAACAGGGAAGGTTCCAGATGACTGGAGGCTTGCCAATGTGACACCCATCTACAAGAAGGGCCGGAAGGAGGATACAGGCAACTACAGGCCTGTCAGCCTGACCTCAGTGCCAGGAAAGATCATGGAACAGATCATCCTGAGTGCACTCACGCGGCATGTGAAGGACAACCAGGGGATCAGGCCCAGCCAGCATGGGCTCATGAAAGGCAGGTCCTGTTTGACCAACCTGATCTCCTTTTACAACCAGGTGACCTGCCTGGTGGATGAAAGAAAGGCTGTGGATGTTGTCTACTTGAACTTCAGTAAGGCCTTCCACACAGTCTCCCACAGCATTCTGCTAGAGGAGCTGGCAGCCCATGGCTTAGACAGGTGTACTCTTTGTTGGATTAAAAACTGGCTGGACGGCCGAGCCCAGAGAGTTGTGGTGAATGGAGTTAAATCCAGCTGATGGCAGGTCTCAAGCTGTGTTCCTCAGGGCTCAGTTTTGGGGCCAGCTTTGTTTAATGTCTTTATTGATGACCTGGACAAGGAGATTGAGTGCACCCTCAGTAAGTTTGCAGAAGACACCAAATTAAGCGGCAGTGTTGATCTGCTTGAGGGTAGGAAGGCTCTGCAGAGAGATCTGGACAGGCTGGATCAATGGGCTGAAGCCAACTGCATGAGGTTTAACAAGGCCAAGTGCCGGGCCCTGCACTTCGGTCACAACAACCCCAGGCAACGCTACAGGCTTGGGGAGCAGTGGCTGGAAAGCTGCCTGGCAGAAAAGGATCTGGGGGTCCTGGTGGAGAGCCGGCTGAACACGAGCCAGCAGTGCACCCAGGTAGCCAAGAAAGCCAACGGCATCTCAGCCTGTACCAAGAATAGTGTGGCCAGCGGGAGTAGGGAAGTGATCGTGTGTTGACACAGAAGGCTCGGACACAACGACCAATATGATCAGGTTAATGCTGCTTTGTTGCGCAGATAGCTCAGTTAATATACGTTGTGCTGTTCGAGATAACGCGCCAACAACTTACTGATTGGTTTACATCATTAAGCATGCGCCTAAGGCTACTCTTGATTGGCTCAAAGTACAAGTCGAAGCGGATGCTCTGTCCGCCTACATCCTGCTTCAAGTTCCGCCTTCAGTGCAATCTCCTCCTCCATTCATGTTTACTCTCTTACCGTGTTGACTGCAAGTAACCTTTCCAGTACAACACTTACATAAGTTACCTACAGGCCACACACAGATCATTGAGACTTGGAGTGATCACAGGATGCTCACTTTCCATCAAGAATCTTCCCACAATCGTGCCCCTGTACTCAGGGCTGGTGAGACCGCAGCTTGAGTACTGTGTTCAGTTTTGGGCGCCACAGTATAGGAGGGACATTGAGGTGCTGGAGCGTGTCCAGAGAAGGGTAACAAAGCTGGTGAGGGGTCTGGAGAACATGTCTTATGAGGAGCGGCTGAAGGAATTACAATTATTTAGGCTGGAGAAGAGAAGCCTGAGGGGAGATCTTATTGCTCTCTACAACTACCTGAAAGGAGGCTGTAGTGAGATGGGAGCTGATCTCTTCTCCCAAGTAACTAGTGACAGGATGAGAGGAAACAGGTTCAAGGTGGGCCAGGGGAGGTTTAGGCTAGAGATTAGGAAAAAAATTTTTCACTGAAAGAGTTATCAGACATTGGAAGAGGCTGCCCAGGGAGGTGGCTGAGTCACCATCCCTAGATGTGTTTTAAAGTCGTGTAGATGTGGTGCTTAGAGACATGGTTTAGTGGCAGACGTGGTAGAGTAGGGTCCATGGTTGGACTAGATGATCTTAAAGGTCTTTTCCAACCTAAATGATTCTATGATTCCATGAAGGGGGAAGGTTTAGCAACAGTGAAGCAGCACCTCCTGCTACAGTAGTTAAGGGGTGGCAATTCAAGGCCAAAATCTTGCAGTGTCAGCGGAGAAACCATAACTTTACCCCAGAAAAATACTAATAGCTAGGGAGCTTACCTTTTACTCAGTTGGAGACTTCAAGTAGTTATGCTATAAAGATCAAAAGCTTTCTCTTTCTTTACTCCAAACTTGAGTACAGAGCAAAATGCCTGAAGACCACAGAACCTCCAAGTTAATTCAGTCATAACCCTCCTCTATTGCATGAGTGAACTATACTTGTACAGTGGATAAGGAACGTAGTTGGTGCTACTAAAATTAGCACTTGGGTAATATGGTACTAAACAGTTTTCATCAAGATGAGTATCACCTTCCCAGACCCAGAACAGCTGTAAAATTTATTTTTCACCCCTATTGTCACCCAAGAGAAAGGCTCCAGCACTTCAAGTGATCAGTATCTTAGAGCAATTATGACAAATTGAATTCCCACAGGGAAGGGGACATTAGCTCACTGATGCTCACTGCAGGGAACGTCTGTCATCACACATGTAGCAACAGGGGCTTTTCAGCACGATGACTCCAGGAGCATGCTGCCGTGATTAGCTGCCAAGTCACAGCTCTGCTACTCCTTTGTACAGGTGCAGCAGCTACCAAGATCCAGCTTGCACTGGCGTTGCCATGAGGAATAACTGCTAACAGCCTGACACCACTGTGAGCTTGTGCATAACATCCTTCACAAAGACCTCACACTTACCTGGCAGATAATGCTTTTACCCATCTCCACGTAGCACCTCTGTCAATGCTACATCTTAGGACCTTGCAATAGTAGCTGAGTATTTTCAGCCACTGTCAATCCTAACTTAGGAGTCCAGTTGGACTCCTATGAAAGGAGACCCATTCATTCCAGTACCCTGCAGAGTATCAGTCTCAAGTACAAACCTCAGTCACATGGCAGATCAGTACTGTCTTAGTCTGGCGGTACTGCTGAAATAACTTAAGAAATACTTCACATTCTGGCTAGCAGTAGTAGTGTAGCCCACTCAAGCTTCCATCTAAGGAGATGCTCTATTTTACTGCAGTGCTAACATAATAACAGAGACTAATACTTTAATTGCTTAATTTTTTTTTATTGTTTTTTCCCCTCTGAATTAAGGTTTACAGTAGTTTCTTAGAGCATTCATATCTGTATACCTCTAAGAGGTAACAGAGAAGACTGTTTCAATCATACATACAAAATTACTTATGTTTAGAAGTTTTTGGCAATCATAGTAACCCGTTTTTTCCTATTGCCATTGCCCCAATCATTGAAAAAAACAGTGTACAATAATTTACATTTGAAGTATTTCAAAGTGCTTGACAGTGATTTTCCAAGAATAATATTTACAAGTGTCCTATACACATATGTACAGCTGTTACAAGTTGTGGCTGGAATATGGCTTTCTATGGAAAGTGCTTTATATTTGGTCAGTGGTGTTACTGACTGACCAATCCAAGGGTTACTGATAAAATGGTAACCACTAAAAGCTGAATTGTTGTGGACAGGTATTTACAGAGTTTGTTGTTAATCTGTATAAAATAGCTATTTACATAAGTGTTCCATACATACAGAAAGTATCTTCTTTCTTCCAAGAATGGAGGAAGTCTTTCAGCCACAAACCTGGTTGCTATCCCCAAAGAGTGTAAAACACAAGTAAACCGGAAGCAATTGCTGATGCAGCACTCACGCCATATCATCATCTGTGCTTACAACAGATATCTGTACAAAATAAGTACAAGTTAGCTCCAATTGTACTAATAAAGATACAAAACAATGCATATCATCACTATACAGCAGTTTGAAATAGGGGCTAGTTCTGCAGGCTAGTGACCATATTCAGCACTGATTACTCCATCCCCAGCACAGGACAGTAGTTGCCTACTATAGCTTTAACCCTGATTAAAAGGGCAAGTTCTCAGCTGATTGAGCCCAGTGGTTTGGCTGCAGCCAGCAGCTTTCAACAGCAGAGACCTCTCCTAAACTTAAGTCAGATATCATTTGGCAGTCTTTATGTCTACTCTGAGGATTAACTTGGAGCATCAGACACGTCAATAGGTTTACTTACTGCAGGGTAGGTGTGTCCTACTGAACCGCTGTGTCTTCCAATATCAATTGTGAGGTCCTCTTCTGTAGTTTTCAGGTAGACAGGATTATCAAAATTCATGCTTTTCATGTTCTTATGCTGCCAGTTACGCCACATGAAGTAGCCAGCCACTGCAGCCGTCACCAGCAATACTTTAGGGAAAGAAGCAGATTGCAAGTATGGAGTCGGGTCAGGTCAAGCTCCTGACTAAGAGTGGCTTGTCCCATCACAAGGGGTCCCAAAAGCTAGTGAATGCTGTACTCACAGACAGGAAGAACAGTCCAAGCTGCTGATGTTCCTCCAGCTGCAGGTGCTTCAGATGCTGTACCACTGATGTTGAATTCTGCACAAGAATTTGAAGTAGTGAGTTTGGTTACTGACAGGCTGGCAGACTTTGTCAGATACAAGCACCTCCCAAACCCAGAAGCTGCTATTATGTATTAGCTTCTCAGTAACACACTGCAAGAACAGTCTAACAGGTTTCATCCTATACTAGTAGAAAACTTTTTTTATTGCTTGCCTTCTCTGAGCACTCCTGGGATTTCATGAAACCTATAGGTTTGACACTGTCACAAGTGAACCAATTTTGTTTATCACATGCTCCACCTGTTGTACTTGTACTACACAAATGATCTGGCCTGTGTTCTCTACTTGCATGCAAAGGAGAAAACTTCAGGTAGGCTAGTGGGTCAGTTTGCATTTAATTTCTCTCATGTTTAGCAGTCTGAGTTATTGGGACCAGTACCTCCAGGAACTAGTCCAAGAGTTGGAGATTTTTCTGTTGTGCTGGTATCTTTAGCCTCAGTGTAAGCCACAGTTGTTCCAGTACCTGAAACTAATTATAGATCAAGAACCCAGTTAATCCTGAAGTTCTGCAATGGCTTAGCTATGATAGCCATGGTAGTGAATGTTTAGCAGATGGCAGGATGATCATGCAGCTTGTTAGCTTTACTGGAAACACTGACATTAGTTATTTCACTAGCACACCCTCCGCTGAGAGTTTTTGATCAAAAATACTTCCAAGAACAAGGCTAGATAGTTAATCAGGCATGAATTACAGGTATTTAGAGCCATGGCAACAGTAAGCCACCCCATCCATCACATCAGGTTTCCTGAGTGAGATTTGAGTTCCACAAGTTTACTGGTTAGGTACAGTACCTATAGCAACCCTTTAGAGCAACCAACTGAGGACAGCGTCCTTACATTCAGTGCTCTAACTGTAGCAGTCAGAATCAACATAAAATACAGTAAGCAGGACCTTGGAAACGTTCCTAGTTCCACTCCACTGGACAAACATGCCCGCCATAGAGACAGTGCTCAGGGTAGTAGCAGCAACATGTTTGTTTGGACCACAAAAGGAGGTCCAAACAAACTTCCTTGGCCAGCAAGATTAGCCCATCAGCTTTTCAACACTATTTATACACTGTAGAGCTATGTTAGTTTATACCCTCCGTTTTATAATGAAGGGGCTCTGTATATTTTGTGCACGTGCTTGCTGTCTGCAGAAAGCCATGGAGGTACAAGGTCTTGCTGCAAGTGATGATGATGCAGAACCAAGCACTGACTTTGAACAGCACCTGCAGACTTTGAGGGCTAGTTTAATGAATGCTAGAAGACCACCCCTCCATGGTTATTTACATCAGGTTAACTCACACAAAGCTCTCAGCCTATACTGCCACATTTGCCTCCAACAGGTTCTGTACCCCTACTCCTTCCCCATCCATCCTGGAAGAGATTTCAGTCATGTTACCATACCTGCACATCTCAGACCATCCTCCTTCAAGAAGTACCCAACAGGACATGCACAAGTATACTTTGGAGAGTGTTCATTTATCTGAGGAGCAGGCAGGCACAGGTAGCTACAGCCTCCATTTGCCATGTTCTCTTCACACCAGTTCCTGCCTGTTGGTACAGCAATTGACAGGAGTGAGCCTCCATATTCCAGGTGTATAGTGTAATTATGTGCTCAATAATTTCTCTAGTACAGTTACTTGTCTCTGCAGGTTACAGATTTGTACCTGCTCTGCCTAACAAACAGCAGCTAGACCTCTCAACCCCAGTGGCGGGTGCCTATGCTAGAAGCTCCAAGCACTTCAAGTAGAAGTGAAGTAGACAGCTATACAGGGGAGGGATACCATTTGCCACCAGCCAAGCAGGGCAGGCTTCTTACAAGTATACACTGACATAACTATAAACTGTATTAGAGTTACCTGAAGGCTGAACAAGTTCATGATACACAATGATGTCCTGTGCATCATTGAGGTTGTTCACTAGGGTAACCAATTCAGATCCAGTAAATTTGTTGGCACCATAAACTGCCTCATTCTCTCCATCAATCCAGTACACACGGTCCTAGAAGACAGTCATTGCGTCCCATTATTCTGTGCTGCTATCAGCAGCGTAACTGCTAGCCTCCTACTAGCAAGAGGATCTTTGACAATTACTACAGGAAGTAATTCTTACTTCAAATATTGTTAGAGCAAGAGGATGAGGAAGGAACATATGAGACTTCAGCACAATTCTACGGTCCTGGCCATTCAAGTCCACACTTGACAGCATATGTAGTTTAGAATCAAGCCAGTACAGACGGCTTTTTACAAGATCTAGGAAGGAAAAAAAACAAACTTATTTACCATCTCCATGGAGAAAACCTCCAAAGCCTCCTGCAAAAGTTGAAACACCCACAGATTCAAGAATAGTTGCAGTGTTGCCCTAGTTTCTTACCATACTAGGATGCAGGAGGCTGCTGCAGTGCTGCCTAAGTGGCTTGTAGGCTTGTACTTCAACTATAATATAGAGTAGTGCAAGAAAAGTTACCATTTCAGTATCTGAGAAGTGCTATCTGTGCCTGTTGCAATGTCTCCAAGCATGCAGGAACTTCCCATTCTCAGAAGCTGAAAATAGTTCTCCGAAGGATGACCTTGGCTTTTGTAGCAAACAAATTGCTATGGCTCCAGAATACCTCTGGCACAGAGACAAGTTCAACATACCTAGAGCAATTCCATTAGGCCACTGGATTTCTGCTGTCACAAGCTGCTGTCTGTCAAATCCATTCATTCCTGCTTTTTCAATTTTTGCTGGCTCACCCCAGTCTGACCAGTACATAAAGCTGTGAAGCAGAATTTATGGTGTATGATGCACTATAGTACTATGTAGTATCACTCTTAAATATGACCAATAACTAACAAAGGCTACCTAAGTCCATTGTCAGGACACAGGAGTAGCTGGTAGATCTGCTCTTTTAAGGGAATCAGGACAAATACTCACCCAGACAGAGGATCTACAGCAATAGAAGCTGGCTCTCTCAGCTCAGAGAGAAACAAAACCTTTCTTTTTGTGCCATCTAGGCTAGCCACTGAAATGGTCTTTGCAGTTGAGTCAGACCAGTAGATGTTCTTATAAACCCAGTCAACAGCAATTCCCGCAGGGCTGTGTATGTTGTCCAGGATTCTGATGTGCGTTCCAACTTTATCACGGGTATCAATAGAGGCACTGGAAGACAAGAATTACTTGCTTTCAACCCGTTCCTCCACAGATACTATCACTTGGCATGCCTCAGCAAATACTGCACATGGATCTCAAGCAGACAATATAGAAGATGCACTTGTGACTTTTCACAGAGAGCCTTTTGTATAATTATAGCAGCAGTTACTAGGATGTGCAATAGGCATACACATTGCTAGTTATGGGAATGTACCTCTACTGTACTTTGTCTTTAGGACATCAGGAATCTAGTTTTCATCACCAGAGCCTAGAGAAGTATCTTGGGTAAAATGCAAGATGGTTTAGGGGAGCACACTGAGGTTCAGAAGCTGAGTTCATTTACCTGAAGATTGCTTTTTGGCTGAAGTCAGCCCAGTAAAGCTTTTGCTCAGCAATATCAGCATCTAGGGCTACAGTGTTTCTTAGCTGCTCTACTAGCTGAATGTATTCTTTCCTCTCAAGGCCGATCTTCCTGATATCCCGGCGGTTGGTGAAAATTAGACATGGTTCTTTCCCTGTGAAAAGAGTGTGTTATCTGTACTTGCAGACATGCAGTCACATACTGTTCTTTTATGACAGGTTTTAAGAATCATCATATTTAGTATTTGCTATTCCACACTTGCTAGTGGATGTGGACAGAGGTCTTGGCTGTACCACACCTCATCCTTTTCACCCTCCACAACTTGATGGGGAGGGTCCTCCTGCCCAGGGAGCAGACACAAACAGTTTATGTTGGGCAGCTTTAAGTACTGTATTATGGCATTGTTCAAAGTGTTAGGAGTGTTCAGGTCTGTACAAGTTATACTGATAACAGCACAACTAGTGTCAAAGCCACAACAGCATAAACAGTACATCACTTGCTACCTCATTTTAAAGTGGGGATGTAGAAGTCTTATGCCAATACCCACCAACTGCTTTGCACACTCCAGTAGCAAGATCCATCTGATAGCCACGGCTACATTCACATTTGTAGCCCCCTTTCAGGTTGATGCAGATTTGACTACAGATACCAGGGTTCTGGCATTCATCGATATCTGTAAAGACAACAATTTAATTTGTTCTCATTTCCAAGACTATCAGTAGGGTCCACGATAACCTCCTTGATACTTGCCTCCACAGGTTCTCCTGTCTATAAGCTCAAACCCAGCTGGACAGTCACATTCATAGCCAATAATGAGATCTCTGCAGATATGAGAGCATCCGCCATTGTTCACCAGACATTCATTTATGTCTAGAAGAGAAGAATTAGCCACTTCTGAGACAATGCACATATTCAAAGTGTTAGGAGTGTTCAGGTCTGTACAAGTTATACTGATAACAGCACAACTAGTGTCAAAGCCACAACAGCATAAACAGTACATCACTTGCTACCTCATTTTAAAGTGGGGATTTAAAGTCTTAAAGTCTTAATCACAGAGTGCTTTACCAGGTACTCATCCATTTTCTAATGATGCCTGCCGCATCTGATAAACCGCTCTGGCACTTGAAGTCACATGCATGAGGCCCTCCTCAAATTCATATTTGCTCAGCTATCAGCATGTTACTTGTGTTACGAGTTGGCAGCAACATACAAAGATTGAGGGCCCTGGAAGTTTCAGAATTTCTAATGCCTTTGAGTGCCTTCTGCCCATGGAGAAGTCATCCCAATAGCCAGTTTGGCTAGGATAAAACTAGCCTATTGATTAGGTTGCTCTTGGTTGGTTGTTTGCCACCACAGCAAGTGCAGATGGGCATTTCAGACTGACATCTGACAGCTCAGAGGCTGTATCCCAAGTATGTCTAGTGGTCAGCATTTGTAATGAGTTTGTTCACTTACTGCACTCCTTGAGGGGCTCATCACTCCAGTCCTTGCAGTCTCTCTGCTGGTTACACACTTTATTGACATCTATGCATTCTCCACTTCTGCACTTGAATTTGCCAGGTCCAGAGCACTGAATAACTGAGATAATGAAGACTGTGAGGGCAACTACCAGCTTCAACAGATATTCTGCAAAGACTTTATTCTTACGTAGTTCCACACTTACCATTGTTACAACTTGCTTCATCAGTGCCATCCAGACAGTCTCTCACTCCATTGCACTGCCTACTCCCATGGATGCAGTTCCCATCTTCACATCTGAACTGGTCTGGTCTGCAGGTCCGAGAAGCTAAGGACACAGCCATTACAGACTTAAACTCCTGAGGTCTGCCAAAGGAAAGAAAATAAAACAGGAGCCAACCAGCACCTCCTAGAGAAGGACCAAGTTAACTTACGGCAGTTGATTTCATCACTTCCATCCTTGCAGTCAGGATCTCCATCACAGCGCCACTTTTTGTGGATACATTCACCTGAGCCACATTGCACCTCACTGGCAGAGCACTTCACAGGAGGCGCAGGCTGGCGGCCACATTGCTCTAGAGATTCATCTGAATGGTCAGAGCAGTCAGCATCATCATCACACACCCAGCTGATGGGGATGCAAGTGGAGCTCTTGCACTGGAACTCATGAACTCCACAGGTAGGAGGTGCACACTCCAGCTCGTCACTGCCATCGCTGCAGTCATCTTGACCATTGCAGACAAAGCTCCTGGAAATACACTGCCCACTGCTGCATGTGAACTCTGCTGGACTACAAGTCACATTGCCTGGAGTAACAGGAGTAAGAGATTAGCAGATTATCATAAGAAGGCAGACTTTCGTATGAAGGTATTTTGCTTTGCAGGTTCTTCAGCTGTTAGCTTACAGAAGATTGGTATCCTGTATAAGGCTCTAAGAGAACCTAACTGATCACCTACAGGACACTTGGGCCCCACACAGACTGTCCTCCTTGCCTTCGGACATTATGAGTGAGAGGTATCAGTTTTGAGCTACTGAGTGAACATAACCTCCTTCTGAAGCAGCTAGGCTGTTCTGCTTCAGAGTGAGAGCCTTTTGGAAAACAGGCTCAAACCCTGTGAACCAGAGACAGAAGGTAAGAGAATTGCTAACTCTAGAATACATACTAAGATTAAGGTAGCCAGATGGTCAGCATGCACTATAGTTTGAAATTGAAGTGTTTTATGCTGGTCGCCAGGACAGCAGTGGTTCGGTTGCCTGGACCACTGGGGATAACAGACCAAGATCTCGCATCAGTTGATCCTGTGGTATTAAACACACCCACACAACTCATGCCAGTACAAATTATGCTGGTTTAATAGCAACGTAGCTAGCAGCTCAGTATGCCTAGGCTGATAGTTTTATCAGCTTCATTAGAAATGCTGTCTATAGACTTACTTGTCCAATTAAGGCATTTGCTTGCTGAGTAAGGCAGCAACTCCTGTGGAGAAGTCTGCAGATTTGTGTCTCATTAGCCCATCCAAGTGAGGTGGCTCTGACAGAAGCCAGTCCTGTGGCTTTGGTTACAGCAAATTTGTCTCAGGACATCTCAGTCAGCTCATATGCATGGAAGTTCATTAGAACAAGCTAGGAATGCTGCATTCTAATGCTGGCAGTGGCAGCTTCACTTGCGTACTGCCTGAAGTTGCCCCCCAACATCTGAAACTTAGCTTCCCCAGTCTGCACTTTCAGACAAGCAAACAGAATGCTCCAGGATAGGGCTTTAAAGCAGGTAAGCTGTGCCCTTGGGTAAAAGTCACTACTACATTTTTAGGAGACCATTTGTTAATGTAAGCAGCAACTAGAATTACCTGTTGAGAAACTCTGCAGAGAACAAGTTCTGATGGTTTGCCCAACACGTGGCTAAGCCTATGTCTATTGCCAAAATCAGCCAGAGACCAAAGATAGATGTTGAATAGCTTATATTGCTGTAGTTCTTAACTTAGCAGGATAGATGAGTGTTAGAACAAGTTCACTTTGTTAAGCAGGTTGCAATACAGATGCATTCATAGGTTTAAGGAGATACTGATACTATGAGAAATTTGTCTTTCCAGGTATACTGCCCAGCTAGCTCCTTTCCAGACAAGTCAATTTCAAATAGAGTTATGCAGCCACCATTTCTTCCCTTACCACAATTCTCTTCATCTTCTCCACTGTCACAGTCTTTTTCACCATCACATTTCCAGGACACTGGGATACACTGGGTTGACTGAGGACCACAGCTGATTTCATTTACTCGGCATGTTCTCATATCTATTGAAAAAAGTTTAAGTTGAATTTAAGAGTTCTGAAATTTAAGAGCTACTGCTCTTGGGTTTTAGCAGTTGTCCTGAAAGTTGAGACTGAAAGGCTTCAGCTCTGGACAGAGTTGCAGTTAATTAGATGCCAGCATCCATCTAAGTTGATGGCTCCATCATGGAAGAGGTTACACTAGTTTGTAGTGTTCAGTAAAAAAGATGCTTCCAGCTCCTAATAGGTTAGTATTTTAAGAGTATCTTTGTAGCAGTAGTTTTGTGATTGCACACCAGTTACACTGTAGAAGCTTGAGCTATAACACGTAGTAGTAGGCAGGAGTAATGCCAAAGTGCAGTAGGACTTGGGGCTGAAGTATTCCTCAATGTGAATCCTATTGATAGAGGGAAATGAAGCTTCACAGATCTATATCCCTTGATTAATTACCACACTTAAGACTGGAGTTGCAAACTGTGAGACCTCACAGTCAAGCCTCTGCATTTCTGTCTCCCACCCCCCAACATATAGTCAGTCACTTAGTTCCTACACTAGCTCTGGTTATCTTGCAAAGTAGTCATCTTTGAGGACAGTGATCACTTGGTGAACAAGCCACAGTAATAGTCAGGCCTGCTGTGTTGTGCTTGCTGCTTCTGACTGTCAGTAAAACCTTGAACTTGCTATCTGTTACCAGGTAAAAGTGCAGAGTCCCCACTCAGTTCTGCATCTTTTTAAGTAGTGAAAAGTCTTGTCAAGACCCCGATGTAGCCAAAGCCAAGCTAGCGCTTAGGAAGGTGCTCTCCAAGACAACAAGTTCATCCTTCCTTTACGAGGAGAGCCAGGCTGCAAGCAGGCAAGAAGTCAAAATGTACTCCCTGCAGGCTTGCCTGCACTGACAAGCCAGGGTCACTTACGGCACAGTTCAGCACTCTCGTCAGACCCATCTTCGCAGTCTGGATCCCCATCACACTGCCATCTGTTAGGCACACACTGACCACTGCTGCACACAAAATCAGATTCAGCACATGTCTTCTTCACTGCAAGGGAGAAGGACAGCCACTTGTTTAGAGACCAAAGCTTAGCTTGTTTGTTGCAGCTAGAGATAAGCTGCCTTGCCCTAGGAAAGTGATGCAATATCCTTAGTTCTTGGATCTCTGGTGTTGTCTTCCACCAGCCTAATGGCAGTGCTGTTTAACACTTCCTAGAGAGTTATACTGTGCACAGAGAAACATTCATCTTCCTATAAGCAGGCACTGAAGGACTGCTATTGTTAAGGGAGACTATGCTGCTAGAATAGCTGCTGCTTTGAACACATGAGTTAAAGTAAGTTCTATTGATATTAATACTCAGATTTTGAACTTTGAGTTTATTATCAAGATGTTTGATTTGTCATTACAGAAGCATGGTACTATGTAACCCTAAGGTAATGGTTTAGGTCTGCTTGAGCAGACTGACAGTTCAACCACACCAGCGTTGGATATTGAGTCTGTTTTGCCTCGTCTCCAAGTACCTCTAGTCATCCATCTTGGCCTCTATGTCTGCTTAAAGCAAGAGTTGGCAGCCAAAGCTAGACTTCATGTTTATAAGAGACTTAGCAGAATCACTTTCACACATAAACCAGGGCATTTAACCATGGTATAGCCAACATTTGCCAACAGCAAACAGTTTCTACTATGTCTTCAAGCAACAACTGAGAACAGGCTTGGATTCTATTCTGGACAGTCAGTACCCTCACAAATAGTTTTGGTCATGAGCTTTTCTGTCAGTCCCCAATTCCAGGAATTTTCTGGAGTGCTATGAAAGTCTCAACTGCCTCAGATGGATATAAGGCATCAAGATAGTCCCCTAGTTGTTCTAGGGAATTTGTCCTCTGCTCCGTCAGATGTGATGGACAGGATAAGCATCTCTCTAGCCATCCACTGTTAAGCCCCCACTGCCAACTATCAAGTACTACCACAAAGGCATTATTTATTTTGATTACTTACCACAAGCATTCTCATCACTGCCATCTGAACAGTCTTCATCACCATCACATTTCCAGAGTAAAGGAATACAGCGTCCATTACTACATGGAAATTGGGATTCCTCACACTTTGCTCTCGCACCTTCAATGAAAAAAGGAACCTAAGCTCTGATACTGTTTAGCAATACTTTCTTGCTTTCCCCCACTGCTGATCAAGTTACCCAGCTTAATAAACAGTATAACATCAGCATGAAACCAGATCTGAGCTCCCAGACTTTGTAGTCACCTTATTCAATCATTAAAATACAATCAAAAGCCTTCCTTCACAGTAGAAGTGCAGAGCTTAAGCACTACGACAGCCCACCTGCCAGACAACAGTAAACCAGCCTCAGCGTTCTTACTGAGTTTTCCTTTCAAGGCAGGGTCAACTTTGCAAGGCAGAGGAATGTGTGCACACAGTGACTTCTACTGTCTAGCACCTAGCACTGCATTCTCAAAACTCTTCAAACTTTACGCAAACTGGGTTGAAACTTGACTAATGTCAAACTGCATTAGCATTTCAGTACTCTGCTGCTAACACATTACAGCAGAATCACCAAGATGTCTGTAAAGATAGCTTAGATATCTGCTCTGTAGTTGAACAAGTTTTCATGATTTTAGTTACTCCTCAAACAACAGCGCCCAGAGACATTCCTTAGTATACACAAAAAGAAGTGTGAGTACTTATCTGGATCTTGCTTATTAAAGCTAGATTAACTGTGATGCTAAGACAGCAAGATAATTTATCACTTCCTTCTGGAATCAAGTCTGTTGTCTCCCAACTGATAACAGTCTGGATTTGTTAGTACGCTTGACTGAGGTACTGCTTTCTGCATGGTGCTTAGAGTTAAAGTGCATTTTCCAGAGTATCTTCAGCTCTAAAACTGTCACTAAAAGCAGCAGCCTGCTTCTTCAGCAGCTAAGCCAGAGCTGTTCCATGTAATGCATGCAGGCAAGTGTGTAAGCTCATACATTAGTATTGGCTGCACACGTCTACAGCATGATGCAAGACTCCTGCTCCTTCTTGGTTTATTGCATCATTTAGTGGAGGTGCTTTGTCTTGGCATCCCAGGGCTCACAAAGGGCATCAAATTTTAGTAGAACATTACTTGCTATTTTCTATCTTCAGTGTATGACACACAAAATGCAAGACAGTTTCTAAGTGGAAGGAAGCTATATCAGCCATTTCACATTATATTGGCCAGCCATCAGGCACTAGGCAATTGCAAACCCTGGAGAGAGTATAAGCAAGTACAACATAGGGAATTTTACCTGCTGAGTGTCTCTTGTAAATTCATGCTAGAAGTAAAGGATTTGAAACACCAGCTTATTGAGCTCTGCTAATGTTTTAGGAGTCTTACTGGTTGAAGAAAACACTAACTCACTTGTCAGAGAGAATAAAGCCATAACAACTTGTTTCACGGGAACCGTGTTCAAAGACTGCCAAAAAACTGAACGTCAGCTCTTGTGCTCTGTATTTCCATCCCTCCTTTCCTTTTGAGGATGGCAGTTACACAAGCATGCACTTTCCAATAGCATGGTTTTGTAAAGCTACTACTATTTGGTCAAGAGCTATCAAACAAGTAGCTTGCATTGTGCTAGAATGCACACCCCAGCCAGCTTAGACAGGGTGCAGAAGCCACAGCTATCAGCTCATTCTAAGCCTGACATCATCATGTTGTCCAGTAACCTCTAACAAAAGTAGCTGTCTGCTTGCAAGCCCTGGTCAGATGTTATTCCAGTTATTAGTGTATTACCACCTAAAATATGCAACAACTAACTCCTGCTAGTTTTGAGACATTCTCATCCAGGCTTTCAGAGTGCGAACAGTCAACCTTTCCCAAAATAGCATACTAGAGATGTTAGACTAAGCCTGCCACTCAGGAGATCCCAAAATAACTCCACAGTCCTTAGTTCCTCTATTTCAAGCTAGAATAACCAGAAAAGGCTTGCTAAGACTGCCTAGTACATTGTGACTTACAAACATAACATCTCTTTGACCAAATGCTACAGGGAAGCTATACATGAGGCTAAAGGGAACATTAACTGAGCCTGGAGTAACAGCTATAACTTTATGACCACAAACCTTGCAACAAGCCATTCCAAGAAGGTGTCATTGCTTCTGCAGCTGATGCCAAGTGAAATGTCAGAGCAACTGCTTTTGTGAGCCCACAAACAAGTAAAGAACTGACAGCACCTAACACCTTCACAGGTGCACAAACGTAAAGGTCATCATCTGTTGCTACTTCGGAAGACGCCTGTCAAACTCTAAAGGCTACCTGGAGTGAGGGCCAGTTAAGATGAAGGTTAATTCCAGCCAGTAACTGTGGTCCCCTGTCTTACACCAAGCACAGTTGTGCAATGCCAGGTAACCATTTAGTCATGACACTACCAGTCTAATCCACAGCTACTTGAAGCAACAGAGTCAAAACCTCAGTTGCAGCCTCAGTCGCTAGACACTTAATGATTTTTAGATCAGCATCAATTAGCCACCAGTTCAAAGCTTCTCTTCAGATGCTACTCATACACCAGAAGCACCTTCACACCTTTTCTCCTCCTTGGGACAAGGCTTTGGCAAAAGATGTAGAGAACCAGTAACTGTGATTGCTAACACATTATTTTACTGTTCCTCAGGTGACCACCTACTAGAAGTTAGGTCATAAGCAGCAATGTGTGCAGGGTGAAGGAGCACAGTTACAAGGACTACCCAAGTTAAACTAGCTTTCTCCATACCTCTGCTGTCACTGTGTGTCTCAGTTGTCAGATTACTTGTCTGGGCAGCCTTAAACATGTGACACTTGTGTGCTGTCATCTGACACCAAGTTCCAGAAAAGCTTGCAACAGTGATTGGGAAACCTTGTGAGAGCTCATACAGGAACTAGCTTAGACTCCCCCCAGATCCTGGTAATTGCAATTACTAGTAGAAGAGAGCTGGGGGGGGCACAACCTCAAATTGAGGGAAGAATCAGACTAACTTAGTGGACTAGAGTCGCCCTCCACCACATGTTGTTATTGTGTCTGACCACAGTGCACTAGCACTTTCAGTGCCAGCCAGCTTGGTCCTCCATACTACAACTGTTTATTCACGTCTGTTGTAGACTGGACATGGGAGCAATCTACATGACTGGGAACTGAGAAGTGACTAGGCAGACGTTTCCCCTCTTCCTCCTTATAAGAGGACTGGATACAATAATGCCCTGGCTGGGCTCTTCTGGACAGACCCAGTGTCTGAACTACTGCACACAGCTAGGACTACAAAGTCCAACTACCTTTAGGTATAGTTTGCCAACACAGCTAAGACCTGACACTTCAGGGCACTAGACAGGAGATTAAGAGCCACACAACAATGCAGACATCAGTTGCCCACTTCCCACCTTGAAGAGTAGCCTGAACCTGAGTTCCTGAAGGAAGAAAGGGGTCAGCCAATTGATTACGACCTCCACTCAAGAGGAAAATATTTTTTAATTGACCGTCCAACTGGCTTAATGCGCAGGTCCCCCTGCCATGGGGGGCAACGCTTTCTACGCTGGGAGGCAGCCCTGGAGCTCGCCAGGAACAGTGAGAGCTGCTGGCTCCCACTAGAGAGAGCCCAGCCCGCAAGACGGGACCCGGCGCTAGCAAGGCTCAACCTTGCCACCAGGTGGAGATCCCTTACGGTGGTAACCGTTGGCCCTGAACTAGAGCCATGCCAACGCTGCTGGATGCCACAAAGCCGAAGTTGCACAGTAGTTTGACAGCACCTTTAACGCCGCAGGCTTTCCAAGGGCTCCCTCTTCCTTCCCCCACCGCATAGCCCCAGTCCTCCCCGCCCCCCCCGCCCCGGTAAGCCCCAGGCAAGCAGACCCTCCCCTCAGCACCTGGCATCGCGCAGGAAAAATCAAACCCTCCCACGGCACGGGTGTCGCTCCCGGGAGAAGCGCTCCCCGGGGCGGGGAAGGCCGGCCTGGCAGGGGCTCCGGCCCACCCTCACCGGCCCTGCGCGCCGCCTGGGGCCCGGCCGGGAAGGCGGTGCCTCCCCCAACGAGAAGGGGCGGCGGGGCAGACCCCGGCGGCACGGCTCTCCTGTCCCCCCGGCAGCCCAGGCCCGCCCCAGCGACCCCTCCACGGAGCCCCGCTCCCCCCGGCGCAGAGGGCAAACGGCCTGAGAGACCGAAAATAAATAAATAAATAAAAAAGGAAAGGGTGACGGGAGAAGAAATTATTGCGGGGGGGCGGCAGCGGGAGCAGCCCCGACAGTGCGCGCCCCAGCCCCCGCCCCGAGCCCCGCACTCACCGTCGGCGGCGGCGCGCAGGCAGCTGAGGGCGAGCAGCAGGCACAGCGCCCAGCAGCACGGGACCGCCCGCCGCCCCGCACCGCGCCCGGGGCCGCCGCCGCCGCCTGCTGCCGCGGCGCTTGGGTCTCCCCGCAGCCGGTCCGACCGCATCGCCGCACCAGGGAAGGAGAAAGAAAGGGAGGGCGGGCGGGCAGGCGCCGCGGTCGGAGAGGCGAGGAGGAGAAGAGGGAGACGGACACATGCACGGGGGGAGGGTGTCCCCGCGGCGCTCTTATACCAGCCGCCCGGCCGCCCTGCGCGGCCGCTGGTGACTCACGGCACCGCGCCGGGCCCCGGTTGGCTCGCCAGCGCCGCCCGCCCCCGCTTCCTCCTCCGCGGCACCTGCGGCCGCCGCGGCGCGCCCGCACACCGGCTCGGCTCGGCTCGGTTCGGTTCGGCTCGGCTCGGTGAGTGGCGCTGCGGCGGGGCGACGTGACGCGGTGCGGTGCGGTGCTGTGCCGCGCCGCGGGCAAAGCCCCACGCACTGTCCCCCCC
>VFFE01009228.1:4948476-5046547 GCA_008921705.1 Burhinus oedicnemus
CCGTCCTGGGCGGCACAGCAAGGCGAGCCGAAATCCGCGTTGCGGGATGGTTTTCTCCACCCACCCCCGCCTGCCGCCCCACAGGCACATGCTGGCGTGCCTGTGGATTTTTTTCCTCCCTCCGTAGCAGAGCAACTTGACTTAAAACGAAGCAGGCGCAGCTCTTGAGGAAGAAAATCCCTACTTCTGCATTCTCTGAGCAGGGATCGTAGTTAATTAGTAATTGCACAAAATGATATGCCAAAGTCGTATAATTACAAGCTTAACCTTTTATTTTAAGGAGTAGAATTGGTAGTTTTATTCCTCATTTGTAGCGTTTCGAACATCCAATTATGTCTTGGTGAAATAGACAAAGAAAAGAAGGGTGGTAAAATGCAAATTTGGTTTTGTTCATGGCACTCTTAGAATCTGCAATTGAGGTTTAGTGATCCGCTGCTTTTTTTCATTTATTTTCATAGACTTGCTTTTTTATGCTAATATTGTGTGCTGTTCTGTTAAAATTGTAGCGGAGACATAAACCTCAGCAAGCTGCTCCTTCCAAAAATGATGAAAAAGCTGGTTGCTGTTTCTTTCCTTGTAAAGGAACTCTTATATTATTAGCCTGTTATTTTAAGTCTTTTTCAGTCATGCGGGTGATTCCTCCAACAAAGCAAGTATCTTTGAGACTCCATATTTCCTAAGTCTTGTAACGTATTTCTTTGTATGTTATTTGCAGAATGAAGCCCTTTTTGAATTGCATCCAGTTGTATCGTGACTCCACTGAAGACAAATTGTACCACTGCATGAGTAACTTCGGAGTGGATTATCTCTTGCAGTTCATGTAATGAATGAGTGTCCAGGTCACCCAAATGGACAAGTAGTTGATGTATCAGAGACTTGTTAAAGAAGTCAAGATTTTGTTTCATGTAACTGAAATACATCTGGAAATTATATTGCTGATATGCGTGTAAATGTGAAGAGACCAGTTCCTAGTGTTTGCCTCCCTACAGCTCCTCTGCCTCGTGGCCTGAGGGGCAGCGGGAGAAAGACTCTGCTTTCCCAGTCTGCTTGGTATGTGGCATTAGATGCTACAGCATTGTTCTTGCAAACACATGCTACTTCAAGCAAGAAAAATCTGTTGTGTACAAGGGGGTTGACTGGGGTCCTCAGGAAGGTGGCTTAGTATAAGTGGTACACTAAACATCGTTCTCCTTGCAGATCTTCAGCATGACATACTGCCTTCAGTTGGGTGCTCACTGTTGCATGGTCTGCTGTGCTTTGAGCTGAACAGCGTTTTCACAAATGTCCTGTTATCATTACAGAAGTATAAGCCATATACTGAGTGCAGCAATACACAAGAAGACTCCAGTCATGCAGAAATACAGGGCTGGACATAACTTAGTGTATGCTGTTCTTCCTTGTTTGTCTATGGAAGATACAGATTTACCAGAGGGAGGGAAAGTAGTCTTTGTCCCCTGCATTATCGCTGTTCCATGAGCACCTGTCTTTGAGATGGGGAAGGAACTTCCTATCTTGGATGTACCTAGCTCTTTGCACACCTGAGGGTTTGGACTCCAAAGCAGGACCTGCTGCAAAATAATTCTTGGCGTTTCAACTAAGTTAAAATGCATGAGTGAGAGTAAGTGCATGAGTCTGATCATCCACGGGCTCTGGTGGAATCTCCAGAAAACGATCTCGGGCAGAAAAGGTCTTTTCCTTCCTTAGCACCATCATTACAGGAACTCTGTTTAAGAAAAGGGCAAGTAGCCTACCAGCCCCTACGAGGAGATCTGTGAGATCCAAGGGAGCTGGGAGCCATCTGCACTGAGGTTTTGTGCCTTTGTGAAAGTCTTGCAAAGGCTTGACATGTGTGGGAACGGGAAGGTGTCTCGGGGAATCTGCAGTGTGTGCATTGAATTTTAGTGTCGCTCTGTTCATACACACAAGGATGCAAGCCAGAACAGATCTGTACAGGAGAACTGGCATAAAATTGTGGGTTTCTGTTGCAAATATACACACTTAGCAGAATAGCAGTCCTACTATGCTAGTGATAATGTAGGAGCAAACCATCCAGGAGGATCTAACGTTTAGGAGGGGTGCTGAACTTTGTGGGGAATGTGAGCTGGCTTTTGTAAGTCCTTTTGTCATGAGTCTGGGAAACACATTAACATTTGCTTTGTCTCAGACCTCAGTCTCCTTTGGGTTTTGCCATGTCTGTTTGAGTTGAACTTCAGCTGTCAGAAGTCATGAGGCTGCAGACAGAAAGTGGATGAGAAAGCAGGCAACCTCAGGGAGTGGGGAGAGGGAGTGTGAAGGGAAAGCTGGCATTGCCACCTCAGTTAAGTAAATTCCTGTAGTCAAGAACAATCTCAAAGGTTGCTCCACTCCTGTAGTGCTCTCAGAACTGGTCTAGGTCTATCTTCTGTTATTATTTGCGTTAATGTGTATTTGTAGTAATGTTACTAAATATGCATTATAAATACATTATGATGTGCGGAGTACAGGACTAATGTTTCCAAAACCACTTGGGCATTATGCAGGAGTAGTTTCTAACTAACCAGTCTGGCTGAGACATCAGAGAAGAGCATTCCTAAACCATGTTTCTAACAGTGACTTCTTCTATTGTACTGAGCAGGCTCTTGGATTCAGTAGTTTCTCTGGATATGAAGGTTTGTTGCCAATTGCTCATTTGTGATAATAGGACATGCCATCTTCATGGGGATATTCAGAACAATCTGTGTGTGCACAAAGAACTGCAAAATGTCAAGTGGTATATGGTATTAAATACTATGCATAATAGTTTTGTTACTGCTAATGTTTTTTAGAGAAGTCTCCCAAGTCTCCATCCTGTTTTCTGACCCATAGCTGGTGAATACTCTTGAAGATCTACTGATGTGCCCTTGAAAAGAGCTGGCAAAGGTTGCCAAAAAGCTAAGTGAACCAGTTAGGCGTTGCCTTTGCCTTAAAGAATGACCCAAGTAACAAGAAATGGCATCGTATTACCTCTCCTTTTGGGAATTGTGGTGGATATTGGGGCCCCAGAGACTTTCCAGCATCAATTCACTTGATAATGCATTTGGACTCATAATAGGTTTGGATCCTTTGGGATAATTAATTTACCCTTTTGTAAAGGGTAAATTCAACTTACAGGAGTAAGTAAAGTGTAAAGTCAACTTACAGGAGTAAAAAACCACAGAAAGGACCTTTTGGAGTACACATAATATGAATTGAGTGTGTTTTTTCTTCCTTTCTCTTTTTGCCTTAGAGACCCTATAGCTTCCATTTCTAAATAAGTTCCTGAAGCACTGGGATTAGTAATTCACCCTCAGGTCTTAAATCAATGGGACTTTTGCCTTCAGCTCCTCTGGTGAAGGACATGAAGTGAGGATGTCTACAGTATGCAACCTAATCTAATAAAGAAAAGGAAGGCCTCATGGGTAGAAAAAGCAGCAGCTACGTATCATGGGATAGCATCCTGCCTTAGGATCACTTGCAAAAATACTTTCGTCATTGTTTGCTGCCATCAAAGATATTAACTGCTCATAAGATCATTGCATGCCTGAACTGACAGTAATCAAAGGAGGTGTATTCATGGCTGTATTTTGGAAGTGCAGAGCCAGGATCTGTATTACTGACTTCAGAGGAGTTGCACAGAGCATGAGAGAGACAGAATGCATCCTTTGGGAATAATGTAAAATACGTATGTCCATTAATCCTTCTGATCCATGCGATTGTGTGGCTACGTCTACAGCACAAGTTGGCCTTTTTTTAATTTTTTTTTCAGGGCTTCTCTGCGAACTATGTGAAGGATTGCACTTTTGTTGAAAGTGCTATTCATGTCCATGTTCTTTGTTTTGTCTGCAGCTTTAGGGAAAAGAAAGGAGAAAATCCAACCAAACAAAAACCTTTGTGTTAATAAACCACCTTTCCTGTGTTGTTCTCAGGATACCTAACAAACAGTAAATTAAGACTCCCAAAAAAGTCCCCCTTACCCTTCCCGTCATCATCATCTGAGTTGTGAAAATGAGGCAGAGAGAACTGATGGCTCGCTGGTGATTCTAATACTAAATTTTATGATAATTTTTTGCCATTAGTGGTGCAAGAAACATGGATAGTTCACTCTGAAGAAGGTTAGAAAATACTTGTCTCTTTTGGATGCATTCTTTGTAATGGAAAAAAATATTGGATAAAATTCTTGACTTGCTAATATCAGTTGGAATTTGCTGCTGGTTTCTGTGAGGACAGATTTCCTCCTCTGTGCTAGAAATTAGTCAGTTTTCTCTGTATAGTCACTTACTAATGGGTTTCCCCTGTTTGTGAGGGTCTAGTATGTGTGATACCAGCATGAACACATTTTATTCAGTGTTACAGTATCAGAAGACATCACAATAGTTAAAGCCACATTAGAATCTGAACCTGGAAGTATTTAATTTGTTTTCAAAACCCAAATCCATGTTTCATTGGTGGTACTGTGCTGTGCATCCAGTGCATAAACTTGCAGATGACAGCGTTTTAAGTCATGAATTAGAACTGAAACTTCCACTATGCTTTTTTTCAGTAACACACAATGAAACTTCAGTGGTGGTGGAAAAAGCACTTCCATTTCTGTCAGATGTGGGACAGAATGTGGCTTCAAAATGCAGTATCCTCATTTTGCAACTGTGTGGCTACTTCCACTTTTTTATGTTTATCTTTAGAAATGAGATACTCTTTAGAATATCATACCCTCATGTGACATCAATTCTATATGCTTAGTAATAAACCAATCTTGCTGATACCGCAAGACTTATTTTCAGTATACATAGGCTGGAGTACATTCTGATGAGTTTTTCCTGTGAGACTTACATCTGTTAATACAAACATTTATTAAAATGCATCCAGAAGTACATGTTTGTAAAGTTTTCCGGTGGAAAAAGAGGATTTTGAAGCTTTCACATACATATTGGGAAATTTGACATTTGTGTTGCAAAAACTGTGTATTAGTGTTCTTCTTTGCAACAGATGAAAAATGGCAGAGTGCATTAAAAATAAGGAATACGGTTCATTAAACAGGTTAAAACTTCAGATCATGGTGTTGTGCAAGTAGAGCATAGGAAACAGGTTGGGGAACAAAAAGAAATGTTGCTGAACGGTTTGGAGTGGGCCATAATGTTCTTGCGTGCTAGCAGAGAAGTTTTTGATAAAATACTGAAGTGATGAGGTTGTCACTGCAGATGTGTGAAAATAAATATTACTTTCCTGTCACATGAACATATGAGCAGATGATCTGGAACATTTTGGGAATGTTCAGATTTGGAGGATAATATGGAAACAGAATACAGTGTATTAGCCTGAATATATACATTTCTGAATATGTTCTTGATTTGCAAAAAAGGTAACAAATGTGGCAGAAGAGTGTGCCTTTGTAAAAGGGTGAGCATCACACAACCGTGCTGGGAGACTTCTCTGCCCTGGGCAGAGAGGCTGTGGCACTTGGTGGTCGAAGAAAGAAGAAACTAAACACATGGTGAGAGCTGCCCTTGGCTCACTGGCTATTTGCAGTAGCAGTGGGTTGTGTTTTCAGTGTGCTATAGTTGCTGCAAAAGTGATCTGTTGTCACACTCCGTATTGCCTGCTCATATTTTAAATGCAAATTTCATTTTTCATCCCTAAGGGTGCTGTAAACTCTTGCCATTATCATTAACTAGCCCTTCCTCTTCCCTGTATGTTTGAGTTCCACAGTCTTTTTTTTGGCAGGCAAGTGGTCAAGCCCTTCTCTGATGCAGGTGGTGTTCTGCAAGAAGTGGTAGACAGATTTACAAACTGAGGAAATGCAGTATAACAGCACTTCCTTTAAATTTTAAATTACATTGAAAATGATCAGTACTGATGTCTTTGCATTTATATGCAAGATAATATTGTTCTGCATGCTGAAATACTAGATTTTGCTTACAAGGAAATTGCTTCTGTGAAATGAAATGATGCCATGAAATACAGTTTCTGTATCTATTTCAAGAATATAATATAAATGTGTCTGTCTATAGCAATACACAGACTCTAACTTTAATACTGCTGACTGAAAATCAGTTTTCTTAGGCCTGGGCTATCTTAGGACATACCTGGATAGGATAGATATAAATATGTTTTTTTCTTGCAAGGGCAATTATTTCCTTGTTACAGATGTTTTCAAAAGGAAAAGTATCTTTGTATAATAACGAACAAAATACTGGAAGGGAAGGCTAAGTCTAGTCTAGTCTGGTGCTGTGGAAACCTAAGTCATAAGTAAACCATAAATTGATTGTGCATCATGTTGCAGCCCTTCAGAGTGTTGTTTGTTTGTGGAGAGTTTCTTGATTTATTTTTTTTTCTCTTTTTCTTTTTGCAATGACATCTGCTGTAAGCCTTATCATGAGTACCCTGATGTCTCGTTCCTGGGATACCTAGTTATCTTCTAATTTCCACACAGAATTTATTTCTGTTAATTTTGTTTGTATTTCTTCTGAGACTGATGTTTACTTTCAGTGACTGTGCCTGACATTCTTCCCTGTCCTCTCTCAGCCCCTTTTTTTCCAGGCTAAACTAGCCAAACTCTTTGGGGCACTTCACTGGTGATAGACCATCCTTCTAACCATTGTGCTTGGAAAAAACAGCCCCTCTCCCAGCTTGAATCCACCTTTGCTGGGCTTGACTGAACAGAAAGGTAGGTGGTGCTCCAGGGTGCAAAGAGCTCCACCAGAGGTCTCATACCAGCCTCCTATGCTGACATTAAGCTGATACTAGTACTTTCCTTGCTACAAACACCTTGACTGACACCCTGTGTGCTCTTTTTCCAGCTGCATCAGATGGTGGTGTGGTCACTAAGTATCCACCTACCCTAAGTATTTAACCTGAGGTGCAAGATTACCTGTATAGTCAAAGGGGAGAGATGGACATTTCTGCATGGCCATTCACAGACATTTAGGCAATTTCTATTTAGTTCAATATGTCAGTTGTCTATTAAGTGTGCTGTCCAACTCCATGACCTGCATTTTGTTAATCCCTCCCTAATTTGTGTGGCTAGGCTGTTGGTGATGATATTAGACAAGAGTGGTCCCATGGCTGATCACAGATGAACTATCTTAGTAACCTGCTTTATCCTAATGTTTTTTCAACATTACTCCTCATGTTCTGTTTAAGGTATCTGTTATGCATCTGGCAACTCCTGTACAAATTGCCAGCAATTGCTGCTTAACTAGTAGTTTCCTGTGCTGGACTGAGTCAGATGCGTTGCTGAGTCCCCATGTGGACTTGCTCTGGATACTTTGTCAAAAAATTCAGATGACTTATGGAAAGAAGGACTCAAGTTAGCTGGGCACAATCTAATTCTGGTAAATCCACATTGTGTTTTCTCCATTTTCCAAGCGCATTGAAGTTTATGGTATCTTCCTTATTTGTCCTAAAACTTTGTACATTATTGAAGTCAGACTAGAGGTCTGAGTGGCTGAGCGGTTTCAGAAACTTCTCCCTTAAATACAATGTTCATTCTGTTCTCCTATAGCATGTGTCCTAGGACAGAGACTGTCTACTCCACTGCAAGATCTTTGGAGTTTCACCTCTATTTCATTTTGATAATTCTTGTTCCGTATCCTTTTTCCTATGACCATACTACCTTTGACTGTATAGTCGTTGTTTCTGTTGAAAAGTGAATCAAGTATTAATTTAGTTACAGAGTTCTGCTTAGAGGATCTTTAATCTTACTATCATTTGCAATATATATGCAATGCACTTCCTTTTTTTCTTTATTAAGACATTTGATGAGCATTTGAAGGAATTCCAAATTCTTAAACTCTCTAGGTCTTTGGTTATTTTTTAAAATTTGATCTTTTACAGTAGTGAACTTAATTCTGTGTATCATTTAATTTGGTTTGAAGTGAGTCAGCCCATGATCGTTCAGATCAGATCTTACCAGATCTGATGTGGAAAACTTAGTGGAAAACAAAACTCAACTGCAGCAGTATGGGTTCATTGGCTTCTTGGTGAAGATACACCCATCATTCATGTCTGGCAGTAGCCAGAACTGACAGCTATCCATAGTATTTGTTCTCTGTATGTGGGAAGTTCAAGTCTTCTCTAATAATACACTGTCCTGACACATCTTTCTCCGTTGTAACACTGTAGAACTGTGCCTGTCTGTTGCCATATCTGGTTGCCGATAGCAGACTCCAACTCTATCCCATTACAGCCCTCCTTTTCCAGACTGATTTTCATCTCTTTTTTTTCTCCTGAAGTCTATCACATCATTAATATGCAAAACTACTACACTGTCATAACCATTATTTCATTTTACCTGAATGCTTTAAAATACAGGCAAGAGCGCTTTCAAAGCTGTGTTTTCATCATGATTGCTATTCTATCATGTCTCTGTTATTCCTTGGAGATCCATTTTATCATGATCTCTGTAGTTAGCATTAGTCATTTCAATACATCATAGCATTTCTTGATACAAGAAGATAAATCTTATTTGCATATAATGAGTGATTTCTTAGGCTTTTCAACTGCAGCTATCTTGTCTGTTTTTTCTTAAGAATATTGCTGTGGAGATACTGAACAGCAGTTCAGTAGATCTAGGTTCAATTTATGGCTTGACTTTGTCAAAATATTTTCAAATGTTCTTGTGCAGCTCAGTTTTTCTATGACTCTTTGCCCACTAAAATGGAGATAAAAATGTTTCCGTGTGTCAGAAGGCATTTCCAGGGAGTATACTTATTAATGATTGGCAAGTGTTCGGGTAATTTAGTGGTAAATACTGTGGAAATAGAGACAGTCTATGGCCTGCAGTACATCCTCAAGTGAATGGATGGTTGAATCTTCAGAACAGCAGTTAATAGATTGTCACAATTTTGTACAATAAACTCTATCCACACCTTTCCCAATATTTATTATTATAGGAGCTTTTGGCCCTTTTTCAGAGAAATATGCTCCATTATTTGTATTTTAAATGTATATTAATTTACGTAAAAGGGAGTGATTGTCACCTAGTGTGAAGGTTTTGTTAATAGTTTCCATTATAAGATCCTGCTTTCAGGCTGATGTTCTCATTGTTATTTACTAATTTAACAAGGATTGCTTGCTCTTGTGTTTCTTAGTGCATGTTTGAAGAAAACTGCAATATTTTGGACATGCTGAGAGTACTCAGATCTTTGCTCCCACACTTCCAAGTTTAGGATGTGTGATTTGCCATTTGAAAATGAGGTTGCCTCTGCCTTTTGAATCTGTCTTTCACTGTCACATAAAACACATCCATCTTTTCCCAGGTGATAGTATTAAAATCATGAGACTGGTTCATATAGCTGTGATTTTGCTACATTTGGAATGGTGAATGCAATTGAGTCCCCATAATGTAAAAATTGTTTTAAAAATAGAGAAGATACAAAGCCAGTAATGGATGATGATAGAAAAGGAAGACATAGTGCAGAAAAAGACACTGAAGGAACTATATTAAATGGAGGACTCGTGAGATTTACAGTTACAGTCTATAAATAATTGCAGAGATAATAGTATAAATGAAAGAAGGGAATTACCCACATTCTCAGAAGAAGGAAAGACAAGGTGCAACGGCCTGAAGCTGAAACAGGAAGATCTCAAGTCATTAAGAAAGTGTTTCTTAGAATGAGAGTAATTGGGCAGTGAAAGAGAGGGCAGTGCAGCGTCACTGCAGATGGGCTACTGAGGCCGTGGGCATTCCTGCAAAGTGGAGCTGGACAGATTAGGTGACGTAGATGAGCTTCTCCAACTGCTAGTCATTTCAAGAGCTTACAAAAGTCAGTCTGTTTCTCTACATCATCTTCATAAAATCCCACATCCTTCTACAGCTGCCAGTCTTGTTCTTCCAATGGGATATCATACCAAAATTTGTCAAATTTGTCTTTTTGCCAGGATTGTGAGTCTCAGTGGCTTCAATGAGATGAGGGTCAATCTCATTGCATTTTCAATTAAAATCAAGTGTTTTCTGCTCTGGTTTTCCTAGCATGTCCTGTCTCTGTCTGACTGCTGTTTACTCAGCCCTTTGCGAGTAGGTTCTCATTATCATCTTTGTTGTCATGTTCAAGTGCACTGCTTATCTTATGTGTAAGTGTCACTGGTACTGGTGGCAAGTTGCCAAAGGACTTCAGTTAAGAAAGACGTGAAGTAAAAGACATTTCTTGTTTTGATATTTCAGCAATAGGCAGTAGTTGAAGCCAGCATGCAAAAGAAGTCCAGTATGACCCTATCCCATTTCCTCTTCCTATGTGTGTCGCTCCATTTGTTGCTATGTTAGTGACACCATGTTTCTGTGACTAACTCCAGCACGTGTATACAGCTATGGGGTTTATCTAGGGTTTACTTGGGTTATTCAGTGAAAAAAAAATCAGGGTTATGGCCTGCTTGCATTTGGCTAGGATATGACAGAAGCCTTTGTGGTGTTACAACATTCCAGACAAAAGCACAAAAAAACCCCCGGGGGAAAATTCCTGTATGCTTTGTCCTCTCGTATTAGGAATTAGAAAAGTATAACAGCTTTTCTAGGTCCTCCTCATTAGTGCAAATAACCAAGAACAACCACCCCTGTTATATATTTGGTGGGTTTGCTAAGTAGTCATTCCTTTGACAGGAAAAAGCCAGGAAATGCATGTTTCAAATTGTGTGAGTTCCCAATGTCTCGCACATCACGGACTGGTGTCCATGCTGTCCATGGGTGTCACCAAGAGACTGGTACTTGATAGTTTGCCCTTGTTCTTCATGGTTGTTGCATGCTCTGAATGAGTAACAAACAGTGAGACTTCTTGCTTTTAACCTGAAAGTTAGCTTAGAGATGGTGTAAAAGTACAACCTGGGAATGTGGCTGTTTAACTACAAAATGGGAATGTGACCAGCTTTGGTGCTGCATGCTGCTCTACAGCTGGAGCTGGAAGGCCCATCTGCAGGGTTAAGGTCAGAGCAAGATTCAGCCCTTTGTCAGCAGCTTCTTAGGGGCTGTGGGATCTGCTCTTTTTCTGATTTATTTTTGCAGGGAGAGAGTTCTTTGGTACCTGGTGACATGTTGTGCTCCACAGATATCAATAATTCAAGCTTTGCGACAGGGACAGCCACAGGACTGGTTCAGCAGGAAGGCAATTGCCACGTTAAGCTGTCCTGGTTGTTTACCCACTTCTTGCTGCCTCACTGCGCCATGGAGTCCCTAGTGCTCTTTTATTTGTTTCCACTTCTGAATGCAGTTATTGTCTCAGAAGGTGGTTCTGGACGAGTGATCCCCAGGTGCTGTGCATCTGCAGGAGAAAGCCTTGGGGCTAAAAAAGAAATGGGCTTTAGTGTAAGCACCCAAATCTTCCAAGACATCTTGAGGCTTGTCCAACTGGAGCATCTCTGTTTCAGGGACCAAGGCCCTGCCCTGGGCAGTGAAGGGAAGAGTGTTGAATTTTACCTGTGCCAACTGGAATGACACTTTCTAACTGAGCTCCTGTCTAGGCTTTGCTTGGATCTGAGTTTCAGCCTTTTTAAGGGAATGTTGATATGAGTATTTACTACATGGTTTCTGGTGTGCTTTTTCCCATTAGTTCAATGTGAATCCAAATTCTTCAGTAAAGTCAGTATTTTTATACATCTGTGCTTAACTTCAGGGTCCAGATTCTATATTTGGACCTTAAGTAGAAGCATCTTGCTGCTCACTCTGAAAGTTAAGGAGTTTTACGTGTCTAACTGCAGGCCTCTGGTTCAGTAAATGTCTCTGGCTTTAGCTTCCACCCCTGTTTAACCGTGAGCAGTAACAATTCTCAGAACAGCATCTTGCCAAAGGCACACCTGGCAGCCGCCTGGGTATAGCTAGCTGTTGTGGTTCTGCTTTTAGTGCAGATATAAATGAAGCAACAGACTTTCTTCCCAGGCTTCAATTTTGGCCAGGGTATTATATTTTTTATTTTTTGTTAGCAGCTGGGGAAGTACTTATATGGATACTTTGCTAATTAGTTTCACTCGTTTTTTTAGGAGTGTACTAATATTTCAGTCCATTACTTTAACAAAAGGCATTTATAATATCCATGAATTGAAACGTGCTGTTGGTGTTGCGAACATATGTTGGCAAGGAACTGTGTATCTGCCTGTGTAGTGGAACTATGTAACACTCTGTGTGTGTTGTGTAATCTGGAGATGGATCATCCCAAGCAAAAAGAAAGCTTCAAAAAAGAAATATTTGTAAAGGTATAGTGTAGCTGCTCTTTAGAAACCTAAAGTATAATGATATAGATGGGCAGTGAATTGTCTGATACGACAATTAAATCATTATTTGTTATTATTTTGTAGCTGTTTTCATAATTGTTAATTATTATTAATCATTAATAATGATGACAGCAATAAGTACAATCAGAATTCTTCACCTAATTTTTTGTGGGTTCCAGTGAGACTCTTATCAGACTTGGGGCTGAGCAAAGACCAATGTTAGTATTTGCCTTTGTGAGTTGGCATCTGGCTTAGCGCAGCTGGAGGTAAGTAGTTTAAAGCAGACCTACAGAAAAACTGCACTAGGAGGGCCCCTCCAGAGTCATCTGATCCAGCTCTGGCTTCTAGGGAAGGCTCAGGTATTCCCACGTCGCTCTTAACAGATGTTTGTCTAGCGTGTTTTGAAGTCCTCCAACAATGAAGACTCCAGCTCTTTTTCTGCCACAGCAAGACATTGTTGACTCTTCAGTTTGTTATCTACAGTTTTCCTCCTGGTATTTAAGAAGCATTAAGCTTTACTGGGAGGAAGTTAACAGTATGCTAAGGATGCTACATTTGTCTCATGATTTGGACAAGAAACAGAGGCTGTGGGTGTATCTTTGCAAATTTCAATTACATAGTTTTATTCTTGGTTAAACAAGCCAGATGCTTATCTGATGTATGAAGAAATTTTCAAGGACACTTAGCAGAGGTGAAAACTTCAGTTACAGCTGTTCTGTGAGGCAGAAGCAGATTATGCACAAATTCATCTTATGAATTAATCCAAATGTGACCAAGCAAAAACGTCACACCAGAAGTCAAAGGATCTGAGTTCTGTGAATAAAATGCACAGTGTACACACTGCCGACAGGGCTCCTTGCATGTAAAAGTCACAGCAGCACAGGCGGGTGATGAAATCTACCCTCTGCTACCCAGAAGGCAGAAGGCAGAGAGCGGGATGGCAGCCAGCAGCTCGCTCCCTGTTTTCTTTTCCAGTGGTGAGCCTCACACCAGTGATTTGAAAGGCCAGACTGGGTAGGTTTTTATAGAGTTTGACTGCACAGAAAGATGCCTGAGATTGTTGTCTTCAGTGTCAATTTAAGAAGGAAATACTTATCTGAGCGCTTGTTCTTTTAAAGTGCATCATTTCTTTACACTCACATTTGTTAGATGGCTTGACAGAAAGGTATAGCATTCTCCTTCCACCTAAATTCCCCGATTTGAATTGTTATCAACAGCAGAATTGCACAGGAAGGTACATGGTAGGAGAACAATAGCTCCATTATAACCTACTAACATTGTAATCTAATTTGAGTTTAAAAAAAGACCTACATATAAACATCTAGCACAGTAGGATAGCTGAATGTATTTTTATAGTACAGAAACAGAGATCTGTGACAGCTTTTAAAGGAATTTGTGTTTCAGTATTATTTAAATTGCCATTTCTAACTGGCACAGCGTTTCAGTTGAATTCATGTTTCACACCTGTACTGCTTAGCCAAGCTTTGTCTTATTTTGATTTTTTTTGTTGTTGTTATATTAAAAATATTAAAAAGTTTGAAAAGCATACAATGTTGAAAACAGCTTGTTAATTAAGGAATAGTTCCCCACTCTTGTTTCTTGAAACACTGAAGACACAGAAGAGCCTTAATTTGTTCGTAATGGCCTAGATTAAGGATAATGGTGTAACTGCAATGATCAGCCATGGCCTATATCACAAGCTGAGTAGCTGACAGTCTCCCATGTATTTCCTATCAGGGCAGCAATGCAAGGTGGGATGTTCTCTCACCTCAGCTTTACAGGCTGAGGGCTCTCAGGGCACAAGAGATTAAACAACTTTCCCAATGTCATGGTAGGACCTCTGTTACAGAGCAAAGATTTTGGATAGCAGCAGTTAATATCCTTTTCCTCTGAGTGATACAGCTAAAGCCCTGTAATGAGCTGGTGCACATACCCATATGGACCAGATTAGCTGTACTGCATATTAAAAACATGGCCATGAACTATATTTTGCTAATGCAGTATGCTGCACTGGTATAACCAAAGTTACATTAGCATGAATTTATTACCATCAAATGCAGCAAAACTGCAAATCTTGCAAGAACAATAAAGGTGGCTTATCTTGCCCTCCTTGGAGGTGGTGGGAATCCCTCCATTTATATAGTGAGCTCTTCATTGTTCTCAGATTTCACTCTGTTCCTGTTGAAGACATCTCCTATGGGCATATTTAAGTGAGTTAGGGTAAAGGTAGCCAGGGGGAGTTTAAAGGATCAATTTTAGGTTGCTTGTTTAACTCTCACTACAAACACTTATGTTCCTGAGTCACGTAGGAAGTTTAAAAACACTCCTTGCTCATTCTAATGAAAATCTGAATACTGGTCCTTGAGACAGATCTCAGTTATATATACAGTGTGGCAGCTGGTACTTGCTTCCATTCCCAAAGGGGGAAAATATTGATTGTTTCTTTTTTGCTATTGGATTTTGGGTAACTAACTGAACTGTTTCCTTTACTGCAGGCAAACTGCGTTCGGCCATTAACTTCAGTTGCTTAATTAAATAATTTGAAAGTTTCTCATTTCATTGTGCCAGTATGCTTAAATTCATTTTTTTGGTGCCAGTAGAGTTTTTCCAGCTGTTTAACAACACATCAATACTGGTACCTTTTAATAGAGTTTTGTGTTCACAGTGTCCAGCTTATGAATCACACTTCCTAATTAAATTTTAAATAAGCTATTATGAATACTGAGAAGGCTGCAAGAGATGTAATGACAAAAAATATAGGCAATTTCAGAAGAAAGAAGCAACGGCTTGTGACCAAGTATATATGAAATTAAGTAGGTCCTAGCATCGTACATTAAAGCTGGCCTCTCTTAACATTAGGTAGATGTTACCCAGTAAAGGCACAGAATTCTTTCACAACTTAGTCAGAAAAGTCTTTGAATTCCTTTTTGAGATACTACATGTGTCAGTTGTACACACTCACTTCTCAAACGAAAATTCAACATTCATCTAGCATGCAGATATTTGCCAGACACACCTAAGTTGTCAGAATACCTGCGTAACATACATGGTGTGCCTATACTCCATTTCGATTTCTACCTGGCTTACACAATAGCGAGCCTAATTCTCCCTCCCCCTCCTGTGCTGCTTTTTAGATCTCTCTTTCCTGCTATAAGTACTCTCTAACATCTAATAACAGCTGTCATTTTCTGCTCTGCACTTTGTATAGTCTATTATTCTGATGTATAGACAGAAGATGGTCTTGCTTTTCCATTTGTTTTTCTACACTTATTTTGCTTTCTTTGCATAACCTTACATGTTTTCAGAGGTATGGAGCATTAGGGCATGCAGCTTTGACAACAGTCTTAGAGAGGAGAGAAAAAGAGGGGGAGAGAGAGTGAAAGAGCAGAGTTAAGTTCCAACTATATACATAAAACAATGCAAGTAACAAAAATACTTGCTTTCATGTCAGTGGTGGTGTGGTAAATAACTGCATCAGCCCAGCTGAAGCACCCAGTAAGAACTGGGTAAAACCAATAATGGCCACATTAGAAAATATATTAGCCTTTATTTATGATGAACTGTGGTTGAAGTAATGTGAAAGAAAACACTTCTTAACTATGTTATGTGGTCAAAATATTTATAGGTTTATTGATGTCTTAAAAAGACAAGCTTAACTGAACATGACTTCCATAGTGCATAGGTTTCTTGAATAAGAAACATGAAGAAACTTTAGTTTTGTGAGACATGGCAGTTACAAAACTGGAAGACACATAAATGGTGTCTCATATGTCTTGCAAACCCAAGGTAATTACAGGAACATTCCTCAAACCGTATGGAAATGGGTGGTTCCTGCAACAAGGGACAGCCACATTGATCCTAGGATTTATTAGGAATAACAAAATGCCAAAAGATGACTGGATAGCTTGTATAACACAAAAGGTTTCCATTGGCTCAGAAGGGAAGGTTAAGTGAAATACAGTGCACGTATGCTGAAATCTAGAATAGAGGCTCTGCAGATACTCAGATCTTCTGCAGAGAAGCTGTAGCCTTCGGTCTGATGATACTGTGAATATGTCTACGTGGTTGGTTGCACTCATGCACAAATTCCCTCTGCATGTGCATTCAGCTGCCTGGGCATAAGCCAGCCCCAGTTCCAAAGCATGTTTGTGAAGCCCAGCCCAGATCACTCTGCCTCTGAGCACGGCTTATTAGCTCGGGCACAGTGTCACCCTAACAAGGTCACAAGGGTTTTCAGTTTGGAGCTGGCTGGAGGCCCATTAGCTTGGTGTGCAGGCAAAGGGAGCTCATATCTGCTTGTCATAGCTCATTTATGTGCATCTCATAAGAGCTTAACCAGGTCTCAGGGCTGGATAAGCATCCATTGTAGCACTGAGGTTAAGAAAAAGGAGTAACATGCTCTGGAGTTCTTTTAAACAAAATTGCTTTAATTAAGCAAGCTTCTAAATTACTTGTGGACTGGGTCATTCAAATAGTTTTAAAGGCCGTGAAAAAGAAGTTAAAGGCTTTTGCTTGAAAGCAGGTTAACACATACTTAAGGTACTGCTATGCCAGCCTTGTCCAGTGCAGGGCTTGCAGGCACACCTGACCTGCACGACAGTTTTACCCACTTGCAGCCCCCTGGCTGCTTAATCAGCAGGCTGCTGATTAAGTCCAGGCTGCTCTGAAAGGGATGGCACCATGCCTGCCAACGTGCTTGCCAGCTCATCCCTATAGCTTCCCATTGCAAGTGTGAGTTCTGCACATCCATATGGAGAACTAGGCTGGTGGACCAACCTGCCTAAAACCCAGTCACTTCACTGTTGCTAGCTTTCAGCTGAGCAGCTTCCCTGATCCAGCCCGCTGTGCGGCCACGAGTGACAGCGCTGGCATGAGAGGGCAAGTGGCTGTGGGCAGGGAGAAGGAGGCGAGACCACTTCTTTCAGCGCAGCACTGATTTTCACTGTGCTGCCTCTACAACCACGCCCGCACACTGCCTACCACCCTTTGAATATGCCTGTATAGCTCAACATCAAATTACTAAGGGAGTCCTGAGGCACATCATAGCTCAGATGTTGCAGGCACTGCTCCTCAGTCCCAGCCTGGCTCACAATGGACCCAGGCACTGATTTGCAACAAACAGGAGTCACTGAAATCTAAGCTTAAGTACCACCACAATTTATCTTGAAAATATTTGTGTGTTACTTTTTATATATATATATATACTTAATTGTATGAAACAGACGTGTGGTTTTTTTGCCTTGTGTTACTTTTCCTGTGCTGAAGTCCTGAAAGCTGTATTAGACCCATCGTAGAAACTGAACCTCGAGTAACGCCATATCAGAGAGTGAAATCTTTTGAATGGAAACGACCTTGATATTTCCCAGATGTGTTAGCAGGAAAGGTTTTTTCTCAGATCACATTAAAAAACTAACAAAGTGGAGTGGATCAAAGAATCAGCTTTTAACATATGACATTGCAGAAAAGGATGGAAGATTGACTAATGGGAAGCAGCTCCACAGTTTCCAGCTTTCATGCCTCATCAGTGCCTTTTCTGATAGCCTTAAACTTTGACGAATACTGATTGGTGGAAATCAAAGATGAGGAAGTATATAATAATTAGATTTTGTTTTGAGGAATGGTCTGTCAAAACCAGGCACAGCCTTAATGACAAACTGTGATTATGGTGTCTTAGTAACTAGGAAAAAAAAGTCTGTTCTCCAATGTAGGATAATCTGCTAAACAAGCATTTTAGGGACAATGTAAGGTTACTTTCACAGTTACTGCTGTGGAATATGATTTATTTCTTCCGTAAGAAGTATCCCTTGAGGAGCAGAAGGTGAAAGAAGACTAGAATTCACATAGTTTTAAGTTACACATTTTTCTATAAATAGAGTGCCTATTAAAATGAAAAAATAGAGCACCTATTAAATCTGCCATGGATTTCAGTGGGAACAGAAGTGGGTCATAGGTCTGCATAGAAACTCAAAAAAATAATGAAATTTTATGCATGGCAGTGCCAGCACAATGCCCCAGATTCTCCATCAGGTATTGTACTGTTCTTTTTCCACATAGATTTGAGTTCCTGCAGTGACTCTTGATATAATAGTGTTCATATTTGTAATATGTTTCAACAAAAAATCATGATTAGCCTTGTGTTCTGGATATTGGCTTGTCTCTGTGGGCAACTTTTTTCAGCTCATATTATTTATGTCTTACCCACAAGCATAGAAGTTGCGTAGTAACCAACCCTTACTGACAAGAAGGTTACCTTATACCACTGCAGCATAGGTGGAGAAAGATGCATTTAAGTCCTGTCAAATTATGTTTACAGCTTTTACATTATCAAGGTCCTTTACGTTGCCAGCGCAGTGTAGACGGGCCATGGAGAGATGGAGGACAGTGGAGGAGGAACAGGATTAGTAGCTGACCATGATAACTTCAGATACTGAATAAAAGAAGAACCAGATGTTACGCTGACACGCATCAAATCCAGGCGATGTCTATGCAACAGTGGGCCAGGCTTCCAGCATTTTCCATGTGCTACACTGTGACACAGGCATCTTTTATAAAGCAAAACTCAATGCCCAGTTCTGCACAGAGTCCAGTTTTGTCACTCACTTAGGTGACTGTTTATCATTACATCTGGGTCAATAAATCATTAATAAATATTTTGCATTTCAACCAGAAGCACAGGTTCTGTTTCTTGTATGTACAGCCCACAAACCAAATAAAATGAATTAAGGGCTGGAACAATGACATATTCTCCACTAACTAAGAATGTTCAGTTTTGGTTAAGACTATTGGAAGTCATGAAAGCTTATTATGAAATCTGAAAATATTCTAGTTTCTATAAATTTTTTTAATTTTATGTAGTTCTGGTGATCACATACAGGTGTGACTGCTGTGGTAGCTTGGTACAAAAGGGCTATTTATAATTAAAATAATATATACCTAAAATTTTAGGTTACCTGAAGTCCTTCCAGAAAAATCATTATTTCTGAATTAATACTGAGGATCTAATATTGTAAACATAAAGATGTGAGCAGTGTTAAAAGGTAGTGTTGCCTTGGAAATATAAGAACATATGGCTTGGCATTCCAGATCAAATTATTGATTCCAGTCATCATTAGCAGTTATAATCAATATTTTAGTTTTAAAAGACAGCTGCTGTTGTCTGTATCTAACCAACTGTGCAACAGGAGTACATCACAGAGCAAATTCCTTCCATGAGTGATTGATCCATTTATGCCAATAAGTGAAATTTTATTATCCTTATCTTGCCGCTTGCATGAACAATTTGAAGTTTTCAGTTTTCTTTTATCTCTTCTGAATAGCAAAGAGATGCTGACTGAAACACATTGATAGGAGAAAAATAAGTTAAATGTAAACCAACCTATCTTGAGTGCTGTTGTTTAATGTCTAGATATGAATAGAAACACCTCCTGACAAATGTATGGGGCCTATTTTGGTTACATGTAATGGCACTGTAAGACTTTTCATCAGTATGTGAAATCTCCTGCCCAGCTCCTCAGCATTAGACTATATTGAACAGAGGAGACAAGAGGTTAACAGAACACTGACACTCTCCCCAACCCTTGTAAGCACTCATGAGCATAAGAATATAAAATATTTTCTCATTTAGATTTTTAAGTTCACTATTCTCTTGTGTTTCCTTTGCTGCAGTCAATTTCCTACTGGTTTTTAATGGCTCAGAAGCTGTGGGTATTTTAGCAAAGTTCATCCATAGGCCAGTTTACCGGACATTCCAGTTGGTTTCTCTAACCACAGAAATGTAGTAGACTAGGAAAAAAATGTGGACAAGTAGTGATGGAAACAAGGGAATGGAAACTCCTTTGTGTTTGAAGATGCAATGTGCTACCTGCTTGGCAGCATGTAGCCTGTTATTTGATGGCTTAGCTTAATTAAACTCTGAAATGCTTCCATCTCCTGTATTCCATATGTCAGTTCTCTGTGATTTTTAATTTTGCCAACTTCTGACAGGCAGAATTTTTCAGAGTTCGCTGCAATGTAAGTTGTCCCTTTGCCTGAAGAGTTTGTTGTTTTCTTGCTGTGCACTGTGTTAGTGAAGAACCTTCCCTTGTGCCTGCTCTTGCAGAGTCCAGGGCTGCTGTGACTCTTCTGCTAGATGCAAAGTGATGACAATCTCCAAAAAACCCTGTGTTTCAGAGGAGGGAAAAGTGTGTACCTTCCTGGTTCATGTTCCCATCAAAAGCCATGCAGAAACTTCCCAGGATCCGATTTGTCATCAAGTGAGGGACTTCTCTGTTGTACTGTAGGATCTAGGATACGTTCTCATGGCAGTCATGTAATTTCTATTCATTCTAGCAAGTGTATTGTCACTTCAGTAGTTGATAACTAGGTGTACTGTTGTACTGGGTCTGGCTGGGATGGAGCTCCTAGCAGCTGTACTTTGCATTTGTGGCTAGGCAGGGTTGATAACGCACCAATGATAACACTCCAGTGCGTTGGCTATTGCTGAGCAGTGCTTGCACAGCATAAAGGCTTTCTCTCCAAACCACCTCTCCACCACCAAGGTCAGTAGGCTGGGGGTGGGCAAGAGGTTGGGAGGGGACTTGGCCAGGACGGTTGACCCAAACTGACCAAAGAGACATTCCTTACCATATGACATCGTGCTTAGCAAAAGAAGCTGAGGGAAAAGAGGAAGATGCAGGGACATTTCTCATTATGCTTTCATGAACAGCTTTTGCTTTTTTTATTAAACTGCCCTTATCTCAACCCAGGACCTTTTCCATCTTACTTTTGCTCTTCCTCCTGTTGAGAAGGGAGAGTGAGAGAGCAAGAGGGTGGGCATCTGGCAGCCAACCAAAGTCAACCCACCACCATTGTCTTACACATGACTATATTTTGAGATGGAACCAACCTGACCAATCTCAATGAGCATATTTGTCACACTTAGTTGTACAAAATTCAGATCATCCTCCTGATGTAGGTACTCGAGCATTAGGGTAGCTTTTGTTCACTCAGACAATCAGTACAGGACTAGGATTATCTCAATGTGAAGCCCATCTGTGTAGAATGCATTTACAAAGAAATGCTACTTTTTCAATAGATGGTGGTCTATGGTTTGCAAAATAAAAGATTAAGGATTTGACATGCATTTAAGACGGTATCATTATTCAGGCTTTCCATTTTTCTCTTCCACAGATCATGTCTTCACTGTGACTTGAAGGCCCAGGAGCTGTTAACACAGTAGATAGTCAGGAGGTTTGCTCACTCTACTACCAGCAGATCAGATTATATCAATGTGAAACTCAGCTTCAGACTGTATTTCCTGCAAAGGATTAGAAGTAGGGAACTGTGACAGTCCACATGAGAAGGGTATGGGGAACCATACAGAAGGAAAAATTAATTTGAGGTGAATAAGAATAGCTTCTCTCATTTGTTGGATGGATGTCAATGCGTGAGAAAGCAAGGTCAAATATTGGTGGATGTTATGAATAAATGCAACTCTCCAGACAGCCCTTTCTTCAACAGTACAGTCCTGATTCACTCAACCATATAAAATTATAATTAGTCATGTCCCAAACTCAGCACAGACTTGCTGAATAGGCTGTTTATATAAGATCCCTGTAGCAGACTTAGGAATCATAGCATAGGAAATGAATGCTAATATAAAAAAATCAAACAATTTCTCCCATTAGAAGCTGTAGCACAGCTAAAGTCTTAAGTTCAAAACCATCTGTATATAGATGCAAGAGTCATATGCTATTTCAAGCTAGAACTCGGCTAATTTCTGCTGTTGAATATGGCATCTGTGTACCCTGCACAAAAGTTACTGCATTGCCCAAAAGATGCAGCACGAAATCCTAGCCTCACAGAAATGAGTGGAAGCCTTGCCGTGCTTTTACGTTTCATAACTTTATTGATCACTGTGGCTGGCAGAAGCTGGTGGAGCAAGGGTGTGCAATCACTTTGAGATCAGCCTACAGGGTGTGAGTACCCACCCAACCAACTTTTGCAGGGTGCCACGAACAGTGATGTGCAGTTGCTTCTTGTAAAAATGACAGCAAGCATCCTCCTGCTTTACGATGAACAGGTGGTAAGACTTTGTAGCTCAATGTTTGTGAGTCCCCACACTGGAGCATGAAAACTTTGCCTGTAAAAGCCACATTTTCCTGAGTCTGGTAAGTATCAGAGCTGGATATTTAGCTGGAAACAGACTTCTTGCTTAGAAGTGTTCTTTGACATTTATTGAGGAAACTTGCATTAGGGACATTTAAAAACCAAAGCATTCAAGTGAACAGCTTAACTTTTTTGCTGACTGTATGGGTAATTCAAGTATGGAAAGCCATGCTTGTGTCTACAGTCACAAATCTTCCTGTTGTGCTTTTGTAGAGCACCTTACAGTGGGAACCATGTGCAGGAGTAGAGCTGATGTGTGTTATGACAATACAAATAGTAAATACAGGAATAATCGGCAGCAGATGGGATCCTCACACAGCTTTTGATGAGGAGTCTGTCAGAACATCACCCTAGTGCAGCAGGCCTCACAATAAGGGACAAGGGAGCAGTCAGGATTCTTATAATTGAAATTAACTGTATGTTGTTTCAATTAATTGTTCCAATTAGTCTCTTTCTTTTCAGTTATGCCTTTCTGTAACAGTGTCATCTGGGATGCTGTGAGAAATTGAAAATGCCCTAATGGTCAGATGCTCATCAATTAAAGAACTTTCTATTTCTAATTAGCTCCCTGAGAAAAATTCATTGTAAGAATGAAATATTTTATAGGTGGAATGAGTGAGGAGTTGTTTTTAGTACAAGACTAATTTTCCTTTCAGCAATAGTGTTATTTCTATTGCCAAAAATAATTTTTTAAAAGCCTTAATAGAGATGAAAAGAAGGAAACAGCTGGTTTGTTTCTGTCTAGCAAGAGTTTCTTGTTCTCGTGAGCTATCTTGCACAATGATGTAGTGGCTAGGGTGCAAACAACATAACAGCTTTAAATCACTTCTTTTTCTCAAAAAACAAAATGACAGAAAAAATGGTCAGGTTCTAGATCTGGTTAAAATATTTCTGAGTTCCTATTGGTTTATTTGTTTTTTTAAATAGAAAACTGAAGTCTAAGATGCAGTTTCAAAAGTTTTCTTTTCCCCCAATTTTTATTTGCACTGGAAGTTCACACAGTACCGAGAACAGTTGCTAGCAGTTGTTTCCCCTGAGGCTGCAAACGCAAAAGGAGAGAAAGCTCTGGCTAAAAGCATGGCTTAACAGATGCTTTCTGCCACAGCCTGTAACCATCTCCAAATCCAGGTGTAAGTATCACACTGCCTTCATACACTAAGATTCAAGGAGATCGCTTTTTCAAATTTTTAAGTGTGGCACACAGCCTGCACCTTAAGCCAGACCTCCAAAGCATATGCACCAAGCAAAGGCCTCCAATTTAAGAGCTTATCCACAAATGGTGCTATTTGTGACTGTGTCTAGGGTTAGACAGTGCATAAGTATAGCTTGTGAATGGATGCACCTTCCTACACAACCTTCTGACATCAGAGCTGCCCAAGAAGCTCTGTTTTTTTTCTGCTTATCCTCCATTAGGAATGCTGAGACAGATCTCCAAAGTTAGTTAGCTGTGGTGTTGCTTCAGCTATGGTGATCCACAGGCATTTTGTCACACAGAGGTGACAAAACTTAGGGAAATGCACCATTTTATATATCGGCTATATTATACGGTACAAACAGATGGCACATGACACCTTCATCAACTGCTTTCATCTTCATCAAAGATATTTTAGGAACATGAACTAACTCAAATCCTTAGTCTTCCTGTCTCATTTCCGGTCTGTGCTTAAGAGAATACTTCTACAGTAATCACCACAGATTTGGGCACTGGATTAATTTCTCTCTCTCTATATATATATATCGGCATATATGTGTGTATATGTACCTATACACACATATATAAATATATATGTACACATCTATGTATTTTAACTAAATTGTAAGACAACTTTCATTGCAGCCTTTGCTTATGATTTCCACATAAAAAATCTGCAATTAACCAAAATGTTGAATGAAGTGAAGCTCGGATCTTCTCCATCCCAAACCTTGTTTGTCAAAGGTTTCTGATACTTTTTGAACATCTTAGTAAAAATATGTTAAACAGCACCTGAAATAGTCCATTTTTGCATCTAACCAAATTCATCATCTTTGCCACAGCATTTACATGGTCATAAACTTAGTTTTTTGCATGCCTCTGCACTGACAATAAGATCCATTTAATAACCTCTAACATTGACATAGCAGGAACATCAAAATCAGCTTTTTGGTAGATTATCCACTAAATAAAATATTTTTGGAAGTAGCTTAGGACTTCTGACATAAGTGTTGTTCAAACACTTGTACCTTCTTACTCATTCAGGTGAAAAGAACAGAGCGGAGCAATTTACTCTCAAAAGGCTCAAAAGATGAAATACGAATTTCTTCCAAGTCCTGTCCTACTGGTGAAGAGATTTATGTAACCAATATTGATTTATAAAGAAACGAACCCCATCTCCTTTTCTTATGATTTACACCACTTTCATGTGTTCTTGGGGGAGCAAGGAGGAAGATTACGTTAGAACAAAGCAGCATTTGGCAAACGATAAATCATGGCTTCTCAAAAGCCAGTCATGCATTTCTCTGTTTACACAGTATTCCTGGAGTGACAGTACAATGGCCCTGTCCATAAGCAGTGTGCAAGTTCACAATAGTCTTAACTCCCAGACCATACATTCCTGCCGTCTCTTTTGTGCTGGCATTAGCAGCTATGTGGCTGTTTTGTGAAAATGAAGCTTTTCTTTTTTTGTGGGATAATATTGGGCAACATTAGTGAGCATTCCACATTGCTTTGGCTTATACTGATTGTGAAACCCACCATTAGTTGGGAGAATAAGAAAAAGACATGTTCGTCAATACAGTAAGTCCATATTTACAATGTCCTTCATCTGTTCTGCATGTGAAAAGAGGACCAGCCAAAAGTAAATCAGTCAGAAAGGCACATGAATTGCCTAGGTTATCAGGGCATGCTGTTGCTTTCTGCTCCTTCTGCATTTCCAACACTTTCTCACTTGATTGAATTTCCAGTGATACATGTGCTTCCTGCTAGCACTTCTGAAGTGTCCCTTCTCCATATTCATGCTCTGTTTAATGGCTATTTCTTCCTTCTTTTTCTTAATATTGAGCTCCTTAAATTCATACTCTGTCTGTAGCTTCCATTTCTAGCTGATTCTACTGCATAAAATAGGATTGCAGAGCAACGCTTTCGGGGATGAAGGAACTCCACCATTTGTTTCTATCAGTCAACGTGCCCTGGTAAAGAGTTTCTGGTACCGTGTAATACTGAACCTCAAAATCTTTGACATACTGGGTTTTGCAGATGGATGACTAGACAGCATAGTGGTAGTAAAAAGAAGGAACACAGGTTACATCCTTCACTGTAATTAATTGTAGCAATAAGATTCTGGATATTGTTTCTAGGTACCTTGGTATCTTTATTTAATATTGGGGTCATTTTTATTTTTTATTATGCTCCTATTTCTTATACAGGGAGGATTAAGAGCTAGAAGACATGATGTTTCTCAAAATAAGCCTGTTTGTTCTGTTTTTACATAAGTTCAGAGACATGCTCACTGTCCTGTTTTGAATGAATTGTGACGTGTCTGCAATTTTTTTTTATTTTTTTTTACAGAAGGAAACGCCCAGGACATGCCAAGCAGTGTATGTTCTGGATCAAATATCCATGGACTGAGATATCAAAGACCCCTCCCACTGGTGCACACCAAATGGCTCACTACATGCAAAATTCTAATTTGTGTACACACGACTGGTTTTAAGCATGCTGCTGCAGAGCTCTTCATTCCAGATGGTTAGTGATTTTGGCATTCTTTAGCTCAAGGTACTGTTTCAAGATGATCTATTGCACCTTTCTGCGAGAGTGCATTCCTGTCTCCAAATGTCTCATGGCCAGAAGTACTCTTCTCCCCCAGCGCATTCGAAGGCTGTGTTGGAGTCAAAATCTCAGCTCAGCAAGGAAGGCTGGAGGCAACCTAGAAGCTAAGGAGCAGCTTCAGGGAACAACGGAGCAGGAAAAGATGGGTCCTGAGGCACAAGGACTGAATCGAGTGATGCCACAAGGATCTTCCTTTTTGGGGCGAGTGAACTGGAGATCCTGGAGGCAGGGATGAGAGGATGGACTTCCAACTGCTCTGCTGAGGAAAAGGCTGTGCTCCTTACCTGGAGGAGTCTTTTGCTGGCTGGGAGCACACCAGGTGACATTTCATGCAGGTCCCTGATGAGACCGTAGTCTGAGTGATTGCAGGGTCTGAATCCCCTTCCCTGTAAGATGTTTCAATGAACTTTACAACTACAGTCCCAATATTTTTTGTGAGAACATGACTTAGATTAAAAAGATGACTTTTGGCTAAAATTACCAAATACAGTATTAGATGTTATAAAATTATTTTGTTTGCAGTGAAGCAGTCCAAATTACAGGTTGTCTCCCTCCTTCTTTTTCCTTAGGATCCTGGGGATCAAATTCTGATCTCAGGTAGTTCATATCCTAGTTTCCCTTATAGACAACCCATAAAGAACAGGACGCCTTGGGACCAGCAGACTGGACTAATTAGCTAACTGTAGGCATACTTCTTGAAGTTTTCTGCGGGGTTTTTCTGCTCTTGTCCAAAACAAAGGACACCAGTGAGCACACTCTTCATCCATCCACTGCTGTGGGTATTGTCTCGTGCAATTTCAGAAACCTGTTCATGACAGATTATAAAATTTGGCAAGTGATTGTAATGTACTTTAATAGCCTCTAATATCTCAAAGGGAAGCAGAAGCCAAGATTTAAAAAATGTTACTGAACCCATAGTCTCAAGACATCATTACAATAAATGTCTAACACTGTGTCTAATATTGCCAGTCTCAGCTATAAAAGGAGATGAGGTGACTTCACAACGTTTCTTTCCAGGGCAGAACTTCCAGAAAGTCTCTTTCTCTTGGCTCAAACCTCGCCTATCTCACAGCAACCGTTGTTGTTGCTGTTATTTTTATTATTATTACTGCCACCATCATCATCACTGGTAAACAAAACTCCATCATGTGGATGTGCTATTTATGGGGTTTTAAGACAGGTGTTATATGCAGTGTGCTGAAGACTTCATTTATCTCAAATTGCTATGTTGAATGTTCTTTTGGTATACCAATGGTAACAGAACAAAAATCAAAGGCTACCTCTGTATTTTATAAGAGAGGTACCTGGACTGGCACTGGAGACTCTCTGACAAGCAATAGTCTGTAAGGCATCTATGCTAATGGCACACATCACTTTTAGAACGGTAGGAAAATGTGACTTATGCATTAGGTGATATAAGATAGAGCCTGTGTGTTTCTTTCTGAGTGTGGTAAGCTATATTATAACAGTGTCATCATGCAGCTCCAGACTGTTCGCTCCCAGCTTCTCAGACCAGATGCTGGACTTCCTTGACCTAAGGCAAGTGGAGACTCCTCAATCAGGAGAGCAACCATTGCTTTCGTCCTTAACAGCTGCGGAGCTGTGTGGACCCTCTATCCAAATAGCCCTCAAGGAACAGCAGAGGGCTAACAACAGAGTCTAAAACCAGTGTAAAACAAACAGCTTAGGCTTTATTACAACCTTCACCAAATTTTTGAAGTATAGATTACAGAATCCCTCTATTGCACTGTACTAAATTGATTAAACTCACCACAGATTCCTCAGTTCTAGTATTAGCCATGGTTTTAGGGAACTGAACAGGAACTGATTATGAAAATACCTTTATCCTCCTTATTCACTATAAAATTTTCATCTGCTCAGATGATGCACTGCAAGCCTTCAGAATTAGGAGCTATAAATTGTTAACTTCTGGAACAATGATTTAAAATGTGTGGAGGAAAAATACAATGCCAAGATAGAGCTTAAACAGGCCACTAGTCAGAGGCCATGAGACCCGTGCAGAGCTTTGTTTCTTAGGTGTCTTTTACCCCACTCTTTCTCAAACAGACCCTTTTGGGTCAATTTCTCAGACCTGGCTTCTTTTTTGTGCTTTCTTTTGTGATCAAGGTATTTCAAAAGAAATAGCATTATCAGGACAGGAGACCCTTGAACAAGACTGTACCTGGATGGTACAAAGCTGGCAGATGATGCTACTGAAACTGAAAAAGCATTAGGGCTTCTCTCACCTTTGCCAAGAGCTAGGGACAACTCCACCAGCAGTCTGGGTGGAGAAGGGGTAGAACAGAGGAAGGAATTTATCCTGCTTCTCTGCTGTCCTCCTGGTTATGCCAAGGAAACCACAGCTGCATCTGGGACTTTTCTGCTTAAGTGTACCAACAGCTGAGCTACAGAGCAACAGATTACTGTACTTGAGCGGAGAATCAGACAGCAAATAAGTTTATTCAAATACTTTGAAAAGAGACCCTGTATCTTCAGATCGTTATCTGTGGAATTTTTACTGTGATATACAATCTGTTTTGTGATGGCCAGCCTGTTAAAGCAGTCACAGACAATGATTAGTGTTAGCGTGAGCCAAAACATAGTTATTCATTTTCCATTTTGTAATGTTTACATTACATAGATAGCTTGTAATATAATTCTAACTGATAGGAAAAATTAATTCAGTAATTAAGTACCTCTCCGGAACAAATGGACCTATGGTTATTCACAAAATATATGGTTCAAATTAGTGCTGATGAAGTCATAGTATCTGTATTTGCCTCTTGTACTTCTTATCAACCAGAGCATGTCTCAGTGCCTACACTCTTCAGCTTTTCCTTCTAGGTATCTTCAGTGGATACCTAAAAAATCGCTGGGAATGCTGTCAAGGAATTTTGGAGACAGCAGTTTTTCTGGGTCTGAGTTAGACAGGCGTCAAGGCCCATATTGGTAGGAGATGCTACTCAGTGAATACTTTGGTCTTTAGATCTAATTTTTCTTCCTTTAATGCTGCAAAGTGAAGTGGTGTTTCCAGCACTTTAAACAGCCAGCATCCTCACCCCACTAGTTGATATTGCTGAGACCACCAGCCACTCAAGACCTCTTCAGCCCAAGGATTTAAAGTGTGGCCTCTTTGCTTAACAGTAGTGACGACAGTAGTAACAACTACTGTGTTAAGAAAAATAGTAGAATCATAGAATCACCTAGGTTGGAAGGGACCTTTAAGATCGTCGAGTCCAACCATCAACCTAACACTGCCAAAACCACCACTAAACCATGTCCCTCAGCACCACATCTATCCGTCTTTTAAATGTGTAGAGTGTTTTGATTCTCCATAGGAAATATCCTTTCTGATTTCAGTAACAGAAAGGAATATAGACAGAGAGAGTATCAAAATAAGCAGAAATCTAGGAATGGCCTTTGCTATTATTAAAATTTTTACTTCTGGAAAGGAGGAGAGGTTGTGCTTACCACTTACTGAAGGGTGTCTCCCTGCAGCTGAATGAAGGTGCTGTTACAGTGTTGTGCTGGTTTACATATGGCAGATAGTTTAAGATAGCACAGGTAAAAGAAGCAAGGCACACCCAGTGGCCTGCACTCTCCTGTGTGCCAGCAATTTAAGCTGTTCAGGGAACCGGGGTGTTTGTTCTCTTCAAGCTATAGCCCATTAAGTTGCTTGCTATCTGCATAAGTAATAGCACTGGTTAGCTGTAAATGTTCTTAATTTCCTTTGGGAATGGGATAACAACATATCTGAGGTTTGAATGTCCTTGTGGAGGGACTACAATTCAGCTACATCTAGCGGGATCTGCTTTGCTTCCAGTTTAGCTAAATTCATTTGTTAGGCAGACAGTTTGTCAAAATTAGCTATTGTTTGTTGGGTATTCATGACTGTACAGGAGGAGATGTACCTGAAAGACCACTTCCTCTTTAATCAAACTGAACGATTAAAATTATTTATATTAATTATTGATACTAAACTCCAGAGCATGTGGTGGAGGAAGTATTATCTCCAGTCCATTTCACACTTTGTTTTCTTGTTGCAGCACAGCAACACAATTACCTTCTTATAACACCCTCTAACGACTTAACCACAATCTTATAACCAGAGTCTTCTCTGATCCCTGTCTTTCCGCTAAATCAGCACAACTCCAGTCCTTACAATCACAGGGCATTTCACCCTTTATTTCAAGCCCCTCCACTGAGGTCCCCCACAAAGACTACCTAAGAGCCTGGGTACAGGAAAAAGCTGGAGTTCAGTGCATAAAAATAAGTAGGGCCTTCACTCACTTGTCACAGCCTGACGAACAGAGAAGTCTGGCACAGCCTGCATCCAGCCTTTGACAGACTGAATTAGAGTAATCCAGCTCAGAAGTGATCATGCCTGGGTCATTGTGACCATTGCTTATCTGGGGAGAAGGGATGACTCCTGCTCAGCTGGAGGTGATAAAAGGCCTTCTTCCAGGCTTGGTACAAATATCCCCAGGGCTTAACTCGATGCACTTTGAGAGATGCTGCATGGAGGATAAGGCCAGTCGTTTGGCTAGTTTTTCAAAGGATTTCTACTCCCTAATCAGCACTAACTCAGCCATACTGGCTCCTCTTGAGATGTGCCTTGGAGGCATGCTGATGCCCTAAGGGACATCACTGGCGGTCAACAGACTTTTAGTGTTTGCTGGCAGTAGCCATGGGTCCTGTTGAATTCCATTATCAAAAGGCCTGAAGCAATCCTGCCTGTGCTCCCCCTGGGACCTTTGGTCTTTGCGCACAAGGACAGTATCTGCCTACATGACAGTTACACTGCTTAAAGTCTGGGTTATGTTCCCAGGCAAGCTGTTGGTCATCTGCATGGAGCTGAGAAGATAGTCACAGCCAGCAGCAAATTGATGTTCCCCTGAGGAAAGGAGGAGAACTAATGCTATTAATGTCTGACTCACTCCTGTTGTGGCTGCTCCAGGGGCCGAGCATCTCTGTTCCTACCCTGACACAGCTTGTGGAAAACCACTAGTAAATCCAGTATTACAGGCTGTAAAGATAATTTTCCATGCTGTCAAGGGTGTGCAGACTCTCTCCCAATCCTCTAAAGCGTCTTCTTCTGTAAGTGCTTGTCACTTACCTTTCATCTTTCAGTCCCCTAGTAGCTGCTCTCCTTGGTCAGCCTATGGAGGTCCAGGGGGAGTCTTCTGTATATCCAGACCACTGTTATGCTGCTACTGTTGGAATGTGTATTGTATTCATTACTATCAGCCTCCATCACAGTATGGTTTTTTTTCAGCATGTATTTACTGGACAGCCATTTCCTCTGCTGTGAGAGGCACCATTTTCTGTCCTTAATCGAAGCCTGGGAATGAAAACAGCAGCTCTGGGATGTACCGCTTCCCCTTTTCCAGTAAAGAGTTTGGGAGCATAGAGCCAGAAGTGGCTTACGTCATTTCTGAGCAATAATAGCTTTATTAGCCAGTCTTAGCAGCTGGACAAAGAAAAGAGTGGTACACACAGGCTTAATCATAGTAATTAAGCTATTTCTGTAACAAAACTGTGTTGCTGAAGTTTTGCACAAAAAAAAAATCTCATAACCTCATGCAGTAATTCAGTATAGTAAGGGGAATGTCTTTTCAATTAAATACATCAAATCCTTTCTCAAACATTTAACAAACTAATCAGTGTATTTTGAAGAAACGCTGTCTATTCTTCTTGCTGAGAGCATGGCATTTGCTCATCTTCTTCTAGCTGCAAACAGTGAACTAAATATACGAAACAAATCTGGTGACTTTAACACAGTGTACCGATTTTCCAGTATGCTTGGAAAAGGAGCATTGTTTTATTCTGCATACAGATGCTTCCTATAGCAGGCAGGAGAAACATCCTAAATATGCAGTGTGATTTTCCAGCAGGAAAAATTCTCAGGGTTCTAAAAACAGGCTTTTGCATTTTGCAAATATGGAAAAAATAACAAGGGACAATTCTTACCTTAAAAGTGATGGGAGGAGAAGAGAAGGAAACTAGACAAAATATTTTCTCTTTGATGCTATAGTCGGGTGCAGGTAGTATCTTTCCGGACAAGTTCCACAAAAACTAGATGAGATCTCTCTGTATAGAAGATAATGCATGCTCTGTAAGAATATACGAAGGAAAATAATGTCAGCACAAAACAACTGGAATGATAGATGGGTACATATGACTCTTCCTTTAGTTCCACTTGCTTTGTTTTGTAGATGAGATGAGTTACTTTTAATTCTGTGTAACATCTGACACAGCAATGCTCCCAGTTAACAGAAGGTAATTGATACAAAAGAACCTGTTGTATGCATAATTAAGAAATAGAAAAGTTAATGCAAATACTTTAACATCTGTTAAAGATTATGGCATTTATTTTAAGCATCTTGAATGTTCAGTAGGACATATCTGTCAACCCACGACGGTCTGGCTGGACACCTGTGGAAATCAGTTAAGGGACAGTTTGTTTTCTGCAACTAATTCTTTTGGAAGATACTCTCTGGTTGAAAATCTTTGATAAACATTAGTAAGCATAGCTAAAAACCTAATTCATGACAGTCCTTGAGACAGAGACAGACATAAATAGACATTTTCACAATTACAATACAAGGAATGGCTTGTCTTTCTTTAGTATGGTTGAACAAATGCGGCTGTTGCATGTAGCCAACGTGTTAGTGAATTACACTAGTTTGAAAAGAAAAAAGTGTACAAATGCTTTGGTTATTTTTATCCCATTCAGAGTCTGATTGCTCTTAATAACACTGGGATTATAAAAGGGTTTTTGGACTGGTGATCAAAGCACATGGCATGCTTCCTAAACTGGAAAGGGGGAGGTGGAAAAAACCCATATGGGACTGGGAAAGATTTGGAAAGATGTAGAAAAGGACACATCCTTTCAGAGAGAAAGAAGCTCTGCCAGTTGTTTTTGACGAGGTTGTTCTCTTTTCCGAGTGTTTATGTAAGTGTGTGTTTATACTTGGCAAGGTAGGACATGGCAAACCACAAATAACAAAGCAAGATTTTGGGGGAAAAAAATACTGTAAAGTATGTGAAGCTGATGATAATCTACTGGACACCATTTCTTGGGCTGAGTGAACTTTCTGCAGTGAATAAGAAGTTTTCTTATGTCAATTCTTTCGTGTACTATTTTTGTTCTCTCTTGGTTGACAATTTAGTTTCAAAGTGAAATTTTCAGTGATTTTGAAGTCATTCTTAAAAGACTGATAAGGTAGAATAATTAATTAGTCACGGTGGCTCCTGACATTTTGAGGTAAGTCTGGCCTGCTCAACAAGGAAGACATGATGGAGGAACTATAGCCTTGATTAAAGAAAAACCTAGGTCTATCAGGGATGAATAGGTCATTTGGTGACTATGCAAATGTTGCTTACAGAAGTTCTGTGTGAGTAGGATGGTATATCAGAGTGATGCTTTCTCCCAGAAATCTGGGGTGGGGGAAGGGGAAAAGCAACGGATGATGTCAGCTGCATAAAGTAAATGACTACTCTTGAAGAACAGTTGAGTGACCAAGGATATAAGCTGAGTTGATGTAAGTTTAGTTGCAGCTACCAAAAAAGGTGCTCATTATAGAGTAGACTGACCTGGATTTCCCTCCTTCTGTAAGGAAAATGAAAATACAGACTGAGTCCTAGTGTACTGAATTTTTAGGGTAATTTCCTCCCTCCCTACTTCCCTCTGAATTCAAGGAGCTGTTTTTTTGAGAAAGCACGTTGCAAAGTACCACAGGTCTCCTCAGGCTTTGAAGGTACTTTGGCTGCCCTCATGAAGTTCACCCTGACCTAGTGAGCCAAACAGAATCCCCTATCACTGTGCCTGCAGTGCTGCTCCCTGAGCCTGCATGGGGACAGACGGGGTACTCTGCCATGAGATAGTGGAGCTGGAGGCGTTCATATCTTTTCACGGGGCTTTCCATAAGGCTGGAGGAAAGCTGCACACCTGCTTCCAGACTCTGTCATCCACTTCTTTTCCTAGCCACCGTCTTTCTTCCCTACACAGATATAGGCATCACCTATTTTATCTGGTAAAACAGGCTACTGCATTGACCAATTAACTGCCTAAAGTAATTTCTTTTCAGGAAAGCTAAGACAAATTAACTGACGGTGTGAAGAAGAAGTGTTGAATTAAACCGTGTTATACTGCTGTGGAAGCTCCCATTCAGGTGTCACATTATAGATTATAGATTGCAGCAGCTTTCTCCTATGCAGGGGAAGGATAATTCACTGTAGTCAAAGAACAACTGTACAGGAGTGAATGGGAGTCCTTACACAGGATGAAGAGTTCATGATTTTAATTTATACTCTGAACTGATGTACTTCTACAGTCCTTGTGTGGCAAACCCACACTACATGGCACAAAGAAGTCTGGTTGAGGTTTTTGATTATTACTTTTGGTAGTGATGCATTTTTAAAAGGCAAACAAGAACCCTGTGTCTCCTGCTTAATTTGGGTGCCTGTGTCAGGCAAGTGATTGCATCTCAGTTTTCACCTTTAGTCCCTGTCCCCACATCAAGTCATTCTGCAAGAGTCTGGGAGTAAGTGAGTCCTGAGCTGGCACAGGGACATGAAAACACACATTCTGAATGCAAAAGCTTTGTGACTTTCTCATCTGGTTCATTTTACTCTTCTGCCTAGCTGCTGTTACATGTCATGTCACAGATTTCCCATTCTTGAGTCCAGCCCCCAGCAGATTAATGAAGCTATGGCAGTGTGCAGTTTGCAGGTATGCAATTGCACTCTTTTTGCATGAGTGATTATTCTCTATTTTGGTGACTTGAGCCACCAAACCAGAGGTTTTCCACCTCCTTTTTTTTTTTTTTTTTGGTGTATCCCAGTCCTGTAAATGTAGAAATTACATCTACATGGTCTACATAAAGTAGTTAGGTAATGAGAGCCTGTTGGCAGGAGGATCAGTCTTGCTGTGCAAGGTGTCCAGCTTCCCTGGGAAGCATTTAGGCATTCACAGATTGAAAACCTCTGCAGAAAACCCAGTGGCACAGCAAATGCCTCAGGATCTCCTTTAATGCCTGCTTTATTTGATAAGAGGTTTGTTTACATGGTTTAATATCTTTAATTAGTCTGCATTGTTGCTGAACTGCTGCTGTAGTTTGCATTACAATTGTTCTTTGAGATTGGTAACTGAATAAATTTTCTTCAAGTATTTACTACTATTTATGCTTTGTTTTATGTCCACATTTCACGGGTCCCTGTGCAAAAATATTGGCTTTTGATTCCACTCAGCAGGTATTCCTGTGACCAGTCTGACCAGCTGTCTTCCTTCTCTTTCTTTTGTGTTCACAGATCAAATTTATCTCACAGAAACAAATGCTGCCAAGTAGTTTGTATTAATAATGCATTGAAAGCTGCATCCACAACTGATGTTTTCTCCTACTCTTGAGGAAAAGGATTATTGTAAACCTTGAATGTTCCTTTCGTTCCTTCAGTCACAGTGATCTTGAGGGCTCTTAAGGTACTTGAGAAAGGCTTACAGGAATGTAAGTGGGCTTTTCCAAAAGAAAAAAACATCCTACTTTTTCTGTTAGTTCCAAAGGAGCGAGTCTCCTGCCACGGAGGAATCCTGCTCAGATATAAAAGGTCTGGAATGACATGCTACCTAGTGGATTAAAAATGGATACCACTTTCAGTTAAATTAGCCAGCATTATGCAGGATGTTTCCTCTGATGTCTTTTTATTTTTAGTATTTTTTTTCCCTGGCTCATACTTAAAGTAGTCAAAAGGTGGAGATTTTTCATCTTACCCCAATAGTGGAGGTCAGCTAGGCTCTAAACACGCTTTGCTGCTCTCTAAATTTCATTCCCCCTTTGAACATCTGTGTCATTGAGGCAACCAGATTTAAACTCCTCTACTTGGGTGCCAGGGACCTTGGCACTGATCTGAGGTCCTTCAGTTTGAGGTCAGGAGTGAAGTGCCTGTACTCCCTGTGCCTGTGTGGGATATTGATGAATAGTGGTGCATACTCAGCTTGGAGCTGCACAGAGACAGCAAATAGGAGATGGTATGCACTGGGTACTTGAAATCCCATCCCTCTGTGTTGGACCCAGCTTTACCGGATGGCCTAAAATCCCGCACAACAAATGAGGGACCAATGGATTTGTCCAAGGACCTTTTCCCGGTGTCATAACTTTTTTTTCGTGACACATGAAGTGGCACAGTTAATTACAACTCTGTTGAGGGTATCTTCTCCCTCACTCATACTAGACTAAGCCTGTTAGAGCTCTCTCCTGGAAGCTGGAAGATGTGGCTATGAACTGGTATCAAGATGCATCGTGCTCTTAGCCGTATGGAAGTGCTGTGGTAAGAGGCACTTGTATCTGCAAGCTGTGTCTTGAACTTGTGTCTTCAATTTGCACAATATCTTTTTTCCATTCTCTCTGGCAGCAAACATATGCTTAAGGCACTATGGTCAGCCTCAGAGAGTTACTCTGAAAGATTTTGAGCTACTTGCTATTCAACATGTGTTTCTTAACATGCCTTTTTTTAAACAAGATCTCATTGTACTTTCTGTTTTAGTTTCTGTCTTTTCTTTCATTGTTCTCTATTTCCTTCCCTCTCACTGAATTGATAGATGTGATGAATACTAGTATCAGCTGTGCACATCCTTTCATTTCTTTTCCAGCCTGTAATGCAAATGTTATACCAGGTGCTGGGTCTCACATGCTTCCTGCTACATCTATCTTTGTAGGTCTTCATGAGACAAATGTGCTTACACAGGGTTATCTTGGGTTTACATTTCTTTTTTTCAATTTGCAATCCATTTGACAGTACTCACTTCCAAACCTGTGTCTGTGCAGAGCACTTTGTAATTTCTGACATAATAAGAATCAAAATCTAAATGAGATCTGTTAGGCCAATGGAAGTCTGTCATAGAAGGCAGGCAACGTGCAGGGTGATAGTTAGTTGGTTTTAATGGCACTAGAGGTTTCGGTAGACTAACACTTTCACACCTGACATTGCAGGCTGACCCTGTGGAAAATGATAAGGCATTGAAATCCACATTGAAGGAGTGAATGGACCATTTGCTGGTTTTATAAATCAGACATCAGCAGCTCAGAAATGTCTGCGTCTGTGTTCTGGGGAGACCTGCAAAAGTAAACTTGCATTTCCTACAGAAGAGAATATTGTAACCAGTGACCGAGAGCCAGCAAACTCTTTTCAAATTCAAATAAATCTTTTATGTTCAGTTGGTTACACTGGTTCATTTATGGGCCGGTGTTTGACTAAGACAGTGGTGTTGGGTGTGATTTGTTGGCTTTTGAAGTAATGGAATACCAATGAAAAGAAATTTGAAACTATAGGTTTAGTGGGATTATTTCTTTTCTTGTTTTAATGGTGTCTAGCACACCTACAACTCTATTGCACACAGTTTCTAATATATACCTTGGTTAAAAACTGCTCTTGAGTCTCTCTACAGGTTTAACTGGAGGTACCTGCTGGATCCCAGCAGGAAGGTTTCTGAAACAGTCTGAATGTTGCCTGTACCTTGTTCTATCTGTTATACTGTATCTCCCCTAGGAATGAGGCCATTTACAATTGTGTGTGTGACTTTTTTTCTTGTGCTGAGTGCACATCCTCAGAGTACATTACAGAAGGCTGAAGGAAACCTGAGGGTGACAGGTGTAAATGTTGGGTGTGATCCTTGGTCTGGGGACCACATGCTGGCATGATGGAGTAGCAGGGAGGTGAAGGGAGTGAAACAAGCTGATGTCCTGATGGAAGGAGAGGTTAGCGGTGAGACTGGAGCTTCTGTAGGGAGAGTAACAGATGTAAGAGAGATGGGAAAAGGAAAGGAGATTGTGAGCAACTGAATGTCTATAGGGTTTAGCTTGGGGGACAGAAAATTGAATGGGAAGGAAGAGAATGAGTTTGGAGAAGCTAGAAAGCTCAGAGAAAAGGGAATTCTAATGTTGGGAGGAGATGGTTCGGGAAGAGTGAATGGGTTTTGGCATGGAGGAGAACAGATGAATGTATGTGCTGATGTATTTGCACTGTCAAATGACAGGAGTTCTAGGTCTAGAACACCAGTCTAGTGTCTAGGAACACCAGCCAAAATCTGTTACTGGAGAGTTAAGTGAAAGTACTGTTCTGCCAAAAAGTGTTCTGTTAGTTCCTCGCTACATCCCGCTGCTGTGATAAAGAAATTTAATTTTTACACACAATTGTTCAATAGAATACACATCCTATTGTGACACCACCATTTTTAGTGATCCCAAAACAGTTTGCTGGAGGGAGATAGATTTTAAAGGAAAATGCTGTGAATTTCACAGGAAGACAGAAGAGAGAAGGGAAATCATCAAAGTAATTTTCAGACCATCATTTTGCTACACTGTTCAGTGCTTACCACACTCCTCTCTGCAGACAGAGACTACACAAGGCCAGGGCTCTTCTCAAGTCACTTTCAAGATGTAAGTGGCTGGTGAACCTTCTGCAAGGTCTTTGCACACAGGTATATTCTACCCTTAAGGCATAGCTTGTGATGGAGTGAAACATGAATATTAAAACTGGGTTTTGGCACAAAGGTGTGCTCTGCCTCCTGATCTCAGCGATCAGGGTTGCCAGGAAGCTTCAGTTGCCAGTGATTACTTGTGCATAGTTTTACCTTTGGCCAGGCCTTTGCTTACTAATGAGATCATTCTGTAGCAAGACAAGGACGCTTCACTTCTCAGGGAATGAATGCAGCCACCGAATTTTACAGTGATGCAGGTTAAGTATCAAGCCAATGAATGTCACTTACGTTCCTGTGAATTAATAGAAAGGGTAAGCTTATTAAATCATCTTCAGGAAGCCACAGTATAACGAGAAGACTCAGTTTCTTTTTTACACTTACTCTAAAATAGCCAAAAAGTGGATTATACAAATCAGTGCCAAAAATAATCAGACAGCATTAGATTTTTATATCTGGTGACCTTTACTGTCTCTGCTTAAAGATGCTCTAAGGCATTTCAGAGGAGATTTCCCATGAAACAGAAAACTGGATCTGATAAGCAAACTCTTGACTATAAAATACATTAAGACTTATCCCTTTCTATAATCCTCCTCTAAAAAAAGTTGGCCACATTAACAGTAACAAAAACATTAGACAGAGAAAAACAAGACCTTGAAAATGGCCCACGGTGAAAGCTTGAGCTAAAGAAGGAATAGGAACAATTCATATGTGTTGTGCTTATGCTGTGTGGTGTTGCTTTCCTGTTTCCGCCCAGTGCCTCATCAAAACACAGTGAAACTACTGAACTCAAATGTGTAGGTAGTGGGTATTGAGATAGCCTAGCACTGAATAGCTTGTCATTTGAAACCATGCTGGGAGATCTTTCGCCATTAAAGCCATGTTACCTGTTAGCAACTTGGCAGAGAAGAGTAACATTGATTCAGGTGCTTATCATTCAATTTCTCTGTGTTCTGATCTGTAAAAACGGTGTTACAGGAGATGGATGCATTTCTGACACAATTGAGAAGGTTGAACTGGAGCTAGCAAAAGCACGCTGTACTCCTTGTGTGCATATTTATCGAGAACGATCAATTAAGTCAAATATCCCATTGATTCCTGTAAAGAAAGGTTGAGGTTAATTCGATCAAATGGAGTAATTACTGAAAAATGCATTCCTGGCAACTCCCACTGTGCAAACACCTTGCCAGATTCTGTAGATGGGCTGAATCTGGTTCTCCTCGGTAACAGGTATGCAAAGGCATTAGCAGAGTAGGCAATAATAAAAAATATCACTCAAAAGCAACTTACCTTTTTTTTTTTGCCTTTTCAATAGGCTTGTCAATGTGTAGCAAATGCATGGAAGAACTTGCAGTTTCAGCTGCACTGCTGGATCACGTCATCACAGAAACAAACACCCATAATTCTGTATGGCTGGAAAAACCAAAATATACCTGGACCTAATTCCTAATGTCTTTGCAGGATTCTTGAATTGTTCCAAGCAGTTAAGGGCACCTCAATATTCACAGATAATCAATCCTGGAATACCTGAGAAAACACAAAGTTATTTTTCTTAAAAACAATTGTATTACCTATTGCTTTTATACATCTTAAATAAACAGACCAATGATGGCTCTACACAACACTTTAAGCTGAAAAAAAAGGAATAGTTCTTGCAAGTTAAAATGAGAAAATCTTTACTGGACCAGCTGAATTTTCCCTAAGGTAATGTGGATTTAAAGAAATACAGACAAAATGAAACAAGTTTCTATGGCAATAACAGTATGGTAACTGCTCTGAATATAGGACAGCATGACTGAGTTTTCATCATAAACTGTGATTTTTGCACATTCTTCTATGCAAATATTGTCAACACATCAACATTATGGTTACAATTAGATGAACAGAGATAATTTTGGATACCTCTGTACAAGAAGTATCCTTTGCATGATAACTTTGCAAACAAATTTAATTCTCATGGTAAGAAGAATGCATGCACCTTTACAAATCTGTGAAGAAAAATCCTGTAATTTAGAATAACTATAAACAAGCTACACAGAAACTCCATACTTTATAACAACACTTTGAATATGCTGTGTGTGCATATGGGCACACAGATATCATCCTTTCAGATCTTCCAATACTTAATTGTCATACCCTCAAGTTGGATATGCTTCCAGGTATTGAGAAGAGGATGAGCAACCTGTGTCAATGCTTTTGTGCAGTATTCATCAGTGGTTTTTAGCATTCGTTTTTTGTACCTACACAGATACAAGCTAGACTCCCTTCCTGGAAGGTTTAGTAAGAGCATGCTAAGCTGTAGAACTTCAATACAGCTACAGAGAGTCTCCTTCATGCAAATGCTAATCCAAGTCTGAGCTTTTGTGAACAATTCCAAGTAGAACAAAACAAGAGTAACATTCTCAGCATTTACTTCTGGCTGCATAAAAGCAGTGGTCTTGTGTTGGTGCATTGCAGAAAATACCTAATATGGAGCTATAAATATAGTTCAAATTAAGTTAGAGACATTCAACAGCATGATGGGTCAGCAAGTATTCAGTTACCCATTCAAGTGCCTAGTTAACCTCTGCACCCTGAGCACTATGATTCTGACACTTCCAAATTTTTCTATGGTGATATTTTGACAGCATAAACCAATACAATTTTATGATACTGACTTTGTGTATTCAGAGCTTCTCTGGGCACTTTGACTCATCACATTAGATACTTATGCCAGAGTAACCGCCTGAGCCAATGTTGCAGGTGAGGTGCTCAGAATGGCTTTTGCAGGCACTTGAGCTAATGGAATGGTTCACACCTACTGTATCCACATCCGTCTCTATACATAGTTAAAATGCTGCTTCATATATCTAGACTTTAAAATTAGAGCTGAGCATTGCAGAGGGAATGGGCAATAATTCTGAAATACTTCAAGTGAAGAAAAATGCTTGAATGAAGTAAAAACTAAGAAATACAGAGAAGTATTGGAAGTTTTAATATGTTAGGCATCCTGCAACAACACCCCAGCTTTCTCAGAACTTTGCTGCTTTTGTTTGCTGCTCCTTTCTCTCCTTCCTTCCTGCCCTCTACACGTGAACTGCGGTTGAAAACCAGCAAGGTGCAGATGGTCATCCATCTCTGATGAGCAGAGTGCTGGTGCCTCTAACTTGTCTTTCATGGGACCTAGTAATTAAAGGGATTGAACCTGGCATAACCTCAACATCCAATGGTTCATCTCTGGACTCTATTGACAGTGGTGGAAAGTCATTCCTGATGATGGCTTTTCAGTAGCCAGTGAGAAATAATCAACTACTGTTAGCCTATTCCTTCTGACTAAATGGCCTGTGAGTAAAACGACCACCATGGAGATTAAACCATAGGCAGACTTCAAGGCTTGAGAGTGGAGAACACAAACACTGCATCGATGCTTTGAAGGCTGCTCATTTAGGTCAGGAACAAAATGTGCAGTAAGGAGAGTATAGAAGACCTGTCTCTTCTCTTGTTTCAAACACTCCTTTCAGATACTACATTCAGTTAAAAGGGGAGGGAAAAAAACCCCATCCTGCTTCAAATATCCTAGCTTGCATGTACAGTGAGAAATGGAACAAAAAAGGAAGGAACCACATAGGCTGTTAATTGCTGCTTCTGTACTCAAGAAAACATACTAGGATAGCAAGCTGTGTTTGCAGAGGAACCATAATCATGGTTTGCTGGTAGTTACATACCTAAACATTTATGGTAGAAATAGTCCCTTGAAACAGAATTGTTGGGTATGTGTGGTTAGTATATCCCCACCTCAAAGGTGTCCCTGCCTACCTGCAAGAGCTCAGTATGGCTGTAACACTAAGATACACCTGCTAAAATCAGTTCCACCTTGTGCCCAGCCCCCTATCACACACTACCAAGACAAACTGTGTTCCCAAGCATTTACAGTGAATAGGGATAGAAGATAAACTGATCATCATCTTTATTTACACAGCAGGGAATTAAGGCACAGATTTCAGTCAAGCTTAAAAATTTTGGAGAGTGCCAAAACCAGGCTCTCAAAATACTTTAAGCAAGTAAAAAGTCTTTTTCTTCTTCCCTCCCAGACACCCAGAAGACCACTTTAAGGTTGGTAGCACTACTGAGACAAACCTGTTTGAGTATTCTGATAGAAATGTTGACTGACATGAATGGGCAAGCCATTTAAAGATCATGGCAAAAGGCAGAAAACAGGGTCTGAACCATAAGACAACCAGATAAATACGAAGGATGGTGAGCAAATCCTAATGATCTACAGAGGTGAAACAGGTTGGAGAGACAGACTATCAGCTTGCAATAGGTACAGAAAAGCAGACCAAAGACTGGCACATGGATTCCAAACTCAGAGGAATCCAGGGCACAGGAGGAGGACTCGATATTAGGCGTCCCTCATCTTCCATGTCATTTTAAGGAGTTCTTAGCAGACACTGGGATACAAGCACTTCAGTGCCTGGCTCCTGGGCAGGCTACTCTGCTACAACTGTCTTGCTGATCATAAGTAAATGGATATAAGACAGTAAAATCACTTTTGCTTCAGTTTTATTTAAAAAAAACCCTCACCCTTGGTCCCCTTCAAGGTCTCACCTTGAGATTTGCTACTTGACTGCTGCAGTATTGCAACACCATTTCTTGCATGCAAGACCTTGATTTTGCCTGTTTTGATGTGTGAATCTGCATGTAACCTTGCAAAGAGTCTGCTTTTGCCAGAGGTCAGCAGTGAAAACCAGTCTTCCTGGCCATGGATCAGTCAGATGACTGCAAGACTTGGCTCTCTATGTTTTCCAGTGACTGTAGAAAGACACATGCTCTTTCTGAGTGTGAAGCATTTGAAATCATGTCATCCCTGGAACTCTTGGAGGCAAATCTGGGGGGTGATCTTTGCTACAAAAGCACATTGTTTAGTCTGGCAGGTTTATTTCAAAGCAATTTACTATTAATTTAAAAAGTTTCATTACAAAAAGGACTGGAATTAATTCCTCTCTTCATCTACCTAGATAGTAATTTAAAGACAGAACAACTTCTCATCAGGACATTTTGTTCCCTTGTTTCAAGGCAGCTGCTTGTTCGGGATGGCTTGTTTTAATTTGTTGTGGGGAAATACTACGTTGTATGAATGGTCAGCTCTCCAAAGCCAGAACTGGTCTTCTAGAGGGTGAAAGTGCTCTTGCTGCCTTGTCCTACAGACAAACCAAATGCTGAACTCTTTGCAGGGGAAAGAATAACGTTTCTCTGCAGTTGGGCCAGGAGCAATCTTTTCTGTAATAAACTTTGCCAAGGTAATAATAATAATAATGTATAGAACATTATGTCTACAGATATTATTCCAGGGGTGTTCTTAGGAGTCTGCTGTGGTAGGTAAACTGTAGTAGAAAAATGGTCATTCCAAGAAACAGCATCTTGTCTGTAAAAGGATTTCTAGATAAATGTCTTCTGTTCCCATCTTTACCACCCACTTTCCACACACATACTTTGCATTTATATTGCATCTTTTTATGTTCAGCCTTGTTATTTCAGCTCTGACAAAGGCCCTTGGGTGCGCAAGGAGTTGTATGAACATGCTGAGCTGACCTGTAGGTTCACTGACCCGTGTCATTTATGCAGTAAAGCAGAAAGTGTGGAAAACCAGGTACACACATGCTTTTCCCACATTCAAACATGATACTGTTCCAAGTGTGAAAGGATGTAGCTTGAGCTCCAGCTTTGAAAGACTGTGGCTGATTTGGTCCCCCTCTCCAATTTATGTTTCCTTTTTGGAAGTCGGAGGGAGATCTCCACGTCACTTTGCAACTGCAGAAAACACTGCCTGGGCTGCTGTAAGGTCTGTCCTGCATGGTTGCCTAATCCAAATTCAGGCACCCCAACTGAAAAGCCAAACGTGGACTGCTCTTGCTGGATCAGAGGTCAGTAGGTAAGGGGAGACCATGGTCTAGGCCTGTAACTTAGAATATGGTATTTATCATTACATCCTGTCCCTGAAACACTCTCTTCCCTGTGGTTATTTAATCTCCTGATGACAACTGCTACTTCTGAAAACAGGTATTGCCTCTGCCTCAGTTGAAACAGTGCACAGTGCACAAGGCTTTTCTGCTTAACCTGGCCCTTTGAAAGCCTCTGTGCGGAGATAAAAACTAGTGGTATCAGAAGGATAGGTGTCCTTACCCTCCAGTCCACAGTGTGCACTTCTGTCGAAGTGCAATTTGTCTAACCTTGTTATGAAAAACAGTGATGCTTATACAGTCCTGGCCTGGAAAGACTACTGCCAGGAGACAAGCAGATGCCCTCTCTTGCCTGTCTGTATAACCATCAGGACAACGCTGCGCTCAGTGGTAGTTTCTAGGATGTCATTGCTCACACACTGTGTTCACACTTCTGGTGCGCAAAATAAAGCTCTGTAGTCCAAATGGGCTTTATTTGTAGATGTATCAACCACTGTCTTTCAGAACTAGCCAGTATTGTTAATGTATTCCCCTTGCTCCAAAACCACACTAAAATTCACTGGAATTGATTGCTGTGGGTCTTCCCCCCCTCTTCTCGTTATAGCTTGTCATATTAAATCAGTTTAGCCAAAGTTTTTCAGATGTGTCTGTAGGATTATACATGTCCACAGTAAGAGAGAAGCTCGCATGCTTTGCTGCAAAGCATGCAAGAGTTTCTTTTGTTTTGTTTCTTTAAAGATAAAAGGAAGATACTCTGCTGCATACAAATGCCTTGTTTGTCCTGCAGCACTACTTTTGCTTTTAAAATAACATCTTGGTTTCTGAACTCTAAAATCCCCTGCTCTAGGCAAAACCAAGGATTGCTCTAATAGACCTGTCCTTTGGCCAGCCTCCTATGGCAAGAGCTAAAGGAAAATTCACGGTCATTATTTTGACAGCAAAAAACCAAATACGAGCAGAAGTCCACAGAGTTTATAAGGACTCTCTTCTTTTGGATTGGACTCAACACAGGTGTGGTGAAAGATGGTAAGTTTAAAATCTTCCCCTCCACAACCCTGCTGCAGTAATGGAGATCTTAGAAGGTCCTGCATTCTCCTTGACATGTATTTTGTTGGCTGTATAACAATACATACAATGGCCTACAGGCTTTGAACAAGAAAGGTAATGGGAAGGGAAAACTGGAAGGTGACGTCCAAAAACTCTGCAAAAATTGCTAATCTTTTATGGAACTATTGTAATCTCTAAAACCAGTTGTGTTCCTCTGCAATGAAAAGTCCATTGATAGCTGGTATATCCACACCTAGCTGCTCAGCAGGAACAGGATAGGGTATCTACCTTTATATGTTGTTCTTAAATATAACCAAGCAATTTCAAGAGATCTCTTCTGAGATCAGGGCTGGAAATAAACCATGAGACTTGTAATGTACTTGATCTGGGAAAGCTACTTGCTTTAACCACAATTTAAATGTTACAGGCTGCACACCTCAGTTAATCACCTGTTTTGCAACTGTGCTTCTTACAGGGAACTATGATGGTCCAGAGCAATGTGGTTTTCTGAACATGTTGAAAATCATGGCAGGTGTATATGTTATCTGTCAGCAGAGTAGACCTTAGTGGTTATACGAACACCTGAGCTCATAACAATTAATTTAATCTTGTGTTACATGCATTCCTCCCTGTTCTATATGTCAGCAACCCATAGTCTTAGGGTACCTCTGAGGTGGGGCATGCTGAACAATTCAGTGGCTTATCTCATTCTCCTTTCACTCAACCCACTATTCTACTGCCACTAAAATAACTGTATCAGGACTCAGTCCTCCATAGACTAAACTAATCTGTGCTGCTTGATAGCTCATGCAACGTTAAACGTACAGATGACTGCTAGTGCCAAGGTTTAGCATGCTGTACATTTTATATCCAGAGCAGAGATGAGTCTCAGGGTGCCAGGCTGAAGTGCAAGCGTACTGGAAAGTCTTGAACTAACAAAGTATGGTATGTGGCAAGAGTCTGGCTTTGATTTAGTCACCAGTTTTGAAATGTGCCATTCTCATGCAGTGATTTACAATTGTGAATCAGATCAAGTTAATTCTGATAGACTTTGATAGCCACTTTTTTTTTTATAGCACTGACTCAGGAAGACTGCTTTCCACAAACAACTGGTATCTTAAATGACTGATTTATGCCTCCAGCTGTGATAAACTTTCCTACAGAGAGGGAAGGAGAAGGATAAGCATACAGTTAGCCCTTCTTTTCACTGTGCTCTGAGCTGCAGAATGACCTTCACTGCAAGAGCACTGGGCAGATGAGCAATGTCAAGTTCACTGCTGTCCAAATAATAGCTGTGGAGGTGGTTACGTACAAGAAGGCTGTAAGCGTGTAAATGAAAGCAGTGAACAAAGTAGATGTTTCAAGTCAGGTGGCCAAATTGCCATTCTTATTTTCTGGGTTTAGTTGGATTGCCTTTGAAGCACACAGCTTGTAAATACACAGACCATGTTTCCATTAAGACTTCGCTAGTACACACCCTGATCCAAAGGAAGGCATTTTCCTAGTGGCTCTTCCTTTCATGGGAAGAAGGAGTCTTATGGCTACGTACTGGGCTAGGACCACTTGACGGCAGGGTCGGCTTTGGACAAACTGCTGTGTCTCTGCCTTGCACACAGAAAGCAGCACCTACTTGTCACTCCCTCCACTTTTGTGTAAGAATGCTTGCTAGGGACTGTACTGTAGTGACAAGAATGGTGGGATAACTCCTGCATATGGCTTTTAGCCCTGCTGTCATCTTCTTACAGAAGAAAACCTAGCGTTACACATCAAATCTAAAACCTGTAATGTTTCTGCTGTAGAGGAGTAATGTGGGTAATGAAGCCCTTATCTTGCACTGCTAATGCATCTCAAGGACATGCTGCTGTTTTATATAAATATATTAAGGTCCAGTCACAGAGTTGATGTTAAAATTCATGCCACAGAACGCATGCCTAGTTTTGAAACCTTCTGTTTTCCACCTAGGCTGTTGTATGATGTTTTTGAAATGCCAATGCCTGGAACAAAGCTGAATTTGTAGACTAAAAGTGTAACTGCTTTCTTAAAACTTCGTGAATGCTCTGATGAAGTCATATTGAAAAGAAAATACATGACACAGACCTAGAGCGCTGCTGAGAAGCTGAGCACAGAATTGAATCAATGCTCTGGTTTTTTTGCTTTTTTTTTTGCTTCAGGCTTGCAGAAGTAACTTTCTTAGTGTATTACACCCAGAAGGATGCACCCTGCAAACATAATGCAAAGCAAGACTCATATCCAGATCAGCAACTGCTTTGAAGAGAGCTGTTTGAAGGGAAAGAGGTAAGAAGGCCTGAGACAGTGAAGAAAGCAGGAGATATTAGGCCTTTACTTCACAATGAACTTTGAACTTTAACAGTGTTCAGAAATGTTAATAATAATCCTGATCATACCTAAACAGTGTGACTCTTCCTTATCAAAACTTGTTTACCAGGACTTGTACTATTCCCCATAAGGTGTGAATTCCCATTATTAGAAGACTAATCCTTTCTAACATACAAAATATAAACCACCAACATAAATAAGTCCCCATTTCCTATCCATCTGGGCTTCATTTTACTGTGGCATACACCAATGGCCTGGCTTTAGAGCAAGCTAGAGCAAGTAATGATTGTATCTAAGGTTGTGGCATGGCACCTGAAAACAGAGCAAGAAAAGCAGGGGGTTTTGCCATTAGGTCTCTGACTTGGTTGAGATGTTTTCTCTTCAGTTTCTCAGTCTCTGATGAAGATTGGCTCAGATAAGCTATAGTTCAGCTAACCTGAAATAAGAGGGTGATAATGAGGCAGAAGAAACTCCAATCAGCAGAATGCTTCTGCTTTCTGTGCACTTGACACCAGCCTCCTGAGACAGAATATTATTGCATAGCTCAAACCTTGAGGATTTCTTCCTTACATATTAAATCTCCACCTATTAGGACCATATCAGTTTTCATTCTACGGGTCATATTCAGTTCTTGCTCATATAGGTGGTTGTGTATTTTCTAAGCGTGTATTTAATGATCAGTGTGTTATCGTGTTCATAGACTGGACCTTTCCATATTTTTTCATGTCAAGAGGTTCAGTAGCCATAGATTTACTACATTTAATAAGAGAATAGCCTTTCATAATGGAATGCTATCTTCTGAGAGATTGCTGTCTTGTAAAGTCCTGTATTTTTTTCTCCTGGAGAATCACTCATCCAAGAACACGCCAGGCTTTGCTCTGTTTTTGACAATGGATGAGATCAGTGCCTGATGGGTATGCTAACACAGACATTAAATAATAGAAATTGCAGATTAGACACTAAAAGCAGCCTGTGGATGTTGTTTAGCATTTTAATGCAATAAGTGGTTTCCTAGCAATCAAGCTACATTTACTAACAGTCTTTAAATAGCTGAGCATGCTCTTTCTAAAAAAGGTGTTAAAAGCTGAGAAGTTCAAACGCTTTTTTTCCCAGATTATATATGAAGAATAACAGGCTTGTTACCGAGATGGAGTGAGCTTGTACCAAGAACTAACAAACAAGAGCTGAAACTCTGAACAGCCTGGGAACATCTGTTGTTATAATGAAACTTACTCCTAGCAATAAGGTTTCTGGATTGAATCCCTGTATTATAGAGCCACAGGACTGGATACACCATCAGTACACCGTCTCAGTAAAATCTCCTTTACATCTGTGACGCTTGCACTGTTGAACAGCGAGCCAAGGACTTTTTTGTGTAAAGGGCAGCATTCTCATGACAGAATGAGGCAAATCAGTTTTACCATGCGGACAGACTCCCTGTAACGTGCCATGCTTCTTGCTAATGCCTGTTAGAGAGAGGAAGGATACTCTAGAAATTCCTTGTATTTAAACCTTCAAGAGAAACAAACTTCACACTGAAAAGTGAACTTAGGCTGAAAGATTCTGGCATATTAATCTGACTTGAGTGCTTGGAGATAAAGTCCTCTGTCCATCAGTTTCGATGTCTGTCTGTACATTTTGCTGGGACCAGATAACACTGGGCAAAAATGCAGGACTGACCAATGTCAGGCATCACAGAATAGTGCCTAGAGAAAAGCTGTGTACCAGCATTCCTGGTTTCAGGTTGTGTTAAAGCATGACCTGCAACAGAAGTTAGGAATCTGCGTGAGGTGGTTTTGGTACAGAAGTTGTCCTTTTGGATGCTCATGTCTGACAAGTGGTTGCACCGAGTCATGCATTTGGCATAGGTCTTCTGTGGTTTTCAGTGATTTCAACCACGCAACTGCCTAACACTGCTACCACTCTGAAAGAGAGTGTGGTGTTTGAATCAGTGAATCAAACTTTTAGCAGATGTGTAAGCCAGATTTTAAAACAGCTCTATATTTGGAAACTGCCTAAGCCACAGAATTGTTTTCAACTCTCAGCTTATGAAATGGTGAGTTGCGCAGTCCTGATGTTGGGAAAAGGAGCTGCTCAGGACCCACTGGTGACTCCCACCAGTCAGGGAGGTTTCCCAGGTGGTATCTAAACCTGTTCACAACAGTCAGGGTGGAAGTCCTGCCATCAGCTTAAATGGAAGCAGAGAACAGCTCTTTATAACAGCATGACTTCAGAAAACCTTTCTTCTTCTGGGATATGGTGTGCTGGAAGGGCTATTGGTCATGCTGGTTGGTGGAGCCTAACTGACACTTGGTGTGAACAGATGATGATGAATGGTTGTTCCCCTTCAGTTAAACTCCTTGAAGTCCATGAATGAAAGGTGGGATTTGGTGTTAAATTGCCCTGGACTAAAAGCCTACAATCAAGTGCTCATTTTACAGTCAGCTGAGGTACTTTGGTTTCTCCATTAAGCACAGGAGAATTTCTGCCTGTGCATCAACTCTGACATTTGGGGTAGTGATTTTGTATTCTCCTCTATCCGAGAGTTACCAATCTGACGAAGATGATACGAAAAATGGCACAACTTTCTGTTGACACAGGCCGGCAGCAACCTGCTAGCACTCCTGGTGGGTCCTGCTTGGAGGACCAATGTTTGATTTTACAACCATACAATTTATTTGAATAAGCAGCTCTGTTGCTACTAGAGAAGAAGATATTTCCCAGAACACTGATGATTTAAAATACTGACCTCACATACTTTCTATTTGCTTGGAGACCCTAAAGAGCATGGGTTTTCTGGAGGATTTGGGGCAGAGGGGAGAACTATTGCTTTTCCTTTAAGCTGTCTAATGGTTGCTCATAGAAACTGTCCAGCTGACTCCTTCCTGAATTGCAGTAATCATGGTTGAGTTTGCTACATCATTCCCAAGTGGCTTGTTCCCTTACAGGACTATCTTGTACATGAGACCAAACAATGTAGAAAAACAAGTTCATTTGAAGACAGGTTTAAAGAAGATGAGGTCATAAGCTTTTCCCTCTTTCTTGTTAAACATCTGCTTGAATTATCAGTGTTTTTTATTTTTCTATGATACTTACGTCAGTTTAGTTTCAGTACCCCAAAGATTCACTGAAGCTTACCGTTACACTTGCAACTAACCCAGCTGACTTGTTACTGAGATTTGTTGTGCTAGAGGAAAGGTGAGAGGTGCTTGTACCATACAGCGCCATGGGAAGTGGAAGGTACTTACGGAAGCTGATATGTACTCCTGACGTACTTTGAAGCACAGTTTCTAAATCCGAGACAAACAGAAAAGTGAGAGGACTATAAAAGGGGCAAGGTACAGCCGTGGCCTGACAGAAGAACTTGGTCTTGTTAGTGTGGACATAACATGTGTGGTTTGCAGGTATTACTGTTCTGGCCTTGTGTTACAGGACTTTACATCAGGTGTGGGTTAGACCAAAAAAGGCACAAATTTTTGTAGGATCATCTTCCCTTTCCTGCTATTCGTTAGAGTGACTGAGTAAAATGAGGTCAGACAACTTCTAATCCTGGAGAACAGATATTGCCCGAAATATTTTAAGCTGTCAAGAACTGGTCTGTCTGATCTTTGAACTGGAAATGCTTCTATAGAGCTCAACTGCTCAGCCCTAAAGGTCTCTGTGAAGGATAAAGCTGCCACTCCACTCCTTATCGCAATGTTTTGCCTAATGGCAAGTAAGCCATCATATAAGCTACATGAATTCAAGAAGTCCATGAATTGTTCCACAGGAAGAATTGCTCAGTACAGCTGTGCTTCCATACACATTAGATTCAAGATGTAATGAAAGTGTTTTGGGAGCACATCGCTATATTCAGCCAAATGGAAAACTCATCTTTTAAATACATCAGACTGTTTGAAGTGTAACAGCCTAGTGAAATAATTTAACTGGTTGCAAATATGCATTTTTTATAGCATTGTAGCCTCAAGGCTGATACTTCAGATTATGATGTCAGATGTTTCCACACCAGTCAGGAAGACAATTAATAGAAAATATATTTTTTACACTCTATGGGTGGTTCAACATGGGACATCTCACAGATCAACCCATGTAAAATTAATGGACACAGGAAAAAAGAGTTTAAGGCTTTGCCAGTGTTGATCTAATTTTGTCTTTTGACTTTCTAGGAGCCTAGTATTAATTGCACAGCAATTTTCCCTTGTTCTGGCTTTATCTTTTGTATTTTAAGAGATGCAAGTGAATTCTGTATATTGTTTAGTGAAATACTGGTAAGCCAAGACAATCATTCTAGTTTGATGCACAGAACCAAAGCAATTCACTGTGATACAATATAGTATTTTAAAGTTTTACTGGCACCCTTAAATGGATACCAGTATTCTTGGAGGGTGTGGTAGACTGGGTGCTTTGCATCCCCACTGTGTCGCGGTACTGGTACTGTTGGTCAGAGTTGGAGTAGTAGCTCTCAGCATAGCAGCTGTTCCTCATCATACAGCACCCCTATCACTATTAAGGAGAAAAAGTCCAGAAAAATAAATCTTCATTATGTTATGTTGAATTACGCCTTGGATAATTAGGGAGGTGACAGCAATTCTTCAGCATCTAATGGAGAAATATTACTCATTGCAATCCAGAAGGGTGAAAGCCATTTCTATGTCATGTCTTCAAACTAGACAGCCATATGCTGCAATACAATCAATGCTTTCTGCATGTGGCAATCCATATTAGCATTTTATGCTCCTAAAATATGAGGGGGGGGGATCCCTCAGTGAATTTCTTCATGCATAAAGCAACATTTTCCTACAAACTTGGTATTAGCAGCAGCTCAGCAGAGAGCACAATGCTGAATAATTTGTATTTGTAAACCAGAGACCTTGTTCCCTACAGCTTATGTTACTCTTTCAGCTGTGTGGCAGGGAACAGTAGTCTCTACATGTCTTACAGCCTGCCAAGGCACTGCTTAGCTGCAAGGCAGTGCTCTGTTTCAAACATTTTCTTCAACCAGCCGAGCAGTAGGTGTTACCTTCTGACTCGTGTTGTTAGCTTTGTGCTTGACCATAACATTTACAGGCTTACAACAGAGCTATGCACCAGTCCTCTGGCATGTAACTCTGTCCAACTGGCATGAACAAGACAGAGGATTTTGCACGTACCAGTCCCACTGAAAGCCAAATAACTAGTGCTTTCCTCTCCTCCCCCGCCCCCTTTTTTTTTTTTTTAACAATAGAAAAGAAAGACAAAGGAAGCAAATTTCACTTCAGTATATAACTAGTCTACTATATGACCATTATTGGCTCAGTAAAATATTTATCAGAGAACTTCCTTATCAAGGTTGAAGGACTGTAAAAATTAACATCTAATACTTTGGTTCATTGATAAAATTAAAATGCAGCAATAATTAACATCTTTGTCTGCACAAGGTGGCTATGAAGGTTGAGATCCAGTAGTATCTGTTCTGCCAGTAACAGCAAGGGCATCAGTGAATGAGTAGTTAAGAACCACGAAGCATCCTCCAAGCTCAAAAGGCAATTACTCCATGTTATCACTGAATAATTTTGTGGAGGATTCATAGTTGTTGTCGCGTGTCTGTTTTAATGCAAATGGATTTCTATCTGATCCTGCAGACAGAATTATGTGCTGCTGTGGGGTTGCACTGACTGCAGCAGGTGCAAGAGATTGCGGGCACTGAAGTCCCAAGGACTTTGTCGCTTAAAGCTAAGAAGTATACATCGGCGAAAGCACAGGAAACTGTTTCCTAAATCTTGTATGCATAGTGAACATCTGCTGTTTTGTGTAGTAAGGGACACCATGTAAAGAGTCCATCTGAAAATCAGAGGACAACCAGCATCTTCAAGAACTGGGCTTGAAATTAATTTTTCTATGAATGTTTCTTCCCATATGTGAAGGACGGCAGCGGGGAGGGAGAGGGAGGAGCAGGAAATCTGAAAAGAATGCACTGCACACTTTTTTGTCTTGATATTTTAGAAAACATACTTTTTCAGATGTTAATACAGATTTCATTGCTTGTAAATTGCTCCTTCATATGGTTTATGATTTTTGTGATATGGCTTATAAATAACTGATGAAGTAGTTCAAGGAAAACCACAAAAATTACTTAAAAGGATGCTGTCAAAATGTATGTTACCTTTAAGTTTTTTTCCTAGCCTTGAATATTTAATGACTTCATTTTCCCAGTTTCTTACTTGAAAAGTAGCTCCATCATGCAGCTAAAGTGTTGATCTTTTTCAAAATAAAGCACACTAGAATCTCACTTATCTTACTATGTGTGTATTTCTGTGGATTTATGAAATAGCATGCAAAAAGTATTCTTGTAGTTTTATTAGATACTATAAAACAAAGCTGACCATGATTTGTGAACTGTTCAAATCAGTCTTGAGATAGTCATTTTATGGTTTGAATGAGAATTCCAGACTCTGAAAGTATGCCAGTGCTAAACATAAGCCTGGAAAATAGGAAGACATGGAGCCTATTTTTGTAGAACTCCAGGACACCAATTTCTTTTTCTCCATACCATTTTGATCTGGTGAGTTCAAAGTTCAGAACTCCCCATGTCTTTTCCTAGAGGGAGAGGAGGAATCAATGCTGAGTGGTGATCAGGTACATCTGATAAACTGTTTACCTAAGTGAAAAGTGTATGCCATTCACAATTTTGGAGCACAAGTCATGAAATTACAGAGGACCATTTTCTTGCTTCCAGCCATAAAAGTCTTTCAGCCAGTGTTCAGTTCGAAAGTTCACTTGGCTTTTCCTCAATCCACATGGAAATCTCCCTTTTGCCTTCTCCCTGATCTTTCCATTGCTTTGGATGTATGATCCAAAGATCCACAGTCCAACCAGTGCTCTCATTTATGTATTTATTTGCCATTGCTATTTAATCTCCAAGGAAACTCTTTAGACCACATGATTAAATTTTCTTTCAAGCATTGTCATGTGCCAATAGCTTATATTCTAAGGGACCTTGGTATTTTTTTTTAGATAATTGTAATTACGCTAAAACTACACCCAAGCTGCTAACAGTTTAAGACAGACCACAGCAATGCTACTTTCTGCTTTACAAAGTGATGGCGTAAAGGATGTTCACTGGATGATGAGACAGGGTGGTCCAGTGAAAGGACATGATCTAGTATTTACAGCTGAGTTCTCCTGGATCTGTCTGTTTCCTTGCTCTTGCTGTGTAATACAACATAGCATTTGCTTTCATCCTGGAATACACATAGCTTCCTCAAACAGCATTTGATGTGCTGTGAGGTGAGTAGAAAGTGGCAGCTTTGCTACAGCCATGTAGAGTGGAGGGACCTTCCCAACGTAGAAAGCAAAGCTAAAGTAGTAAGATAAAAGAAAAATTGTGCTGTGGAGGCACTGAATCCTTGTTAATTCAGACATATTAAGATAAGACTAATTGCTTTCTAGCCAAAAGTCTAGCAGTTTTCAAAGATTCATAGCTATACATCCTTTCTCAAAGATATTTTGACAAACTTTTATATGAGAATAAGCACTGCACAATACAGCAATTAGGAAAAGCAGAAATAAAGTAAAATGTATAGAGGAGAAAAGTGTACTTACAAAGTTCCCTAGAAATTGTTGGAAAGAGAGGGTTACACAAGGTCTTAGTTTAGGTCCATAGATGAGTTTATTTGCCATCATGATTCTCTATGTGGGCGAGACAGCAAATCCTTACCGATGGCTGAGGATAAATAAAGCAGTAATCATAAATTTCCCATTTAGATCTCTTTCTGAAAAACATCCTTGCATTATCAATCTATCAGCAGCTTTAGGGAATATACCTTAGTGATATAGTTTTGAGATGTGCTCAGCCTGGTTGGTGACTGGAAGACAACTGGAAGTTTTAAGATTTCTTATAAAGGTGAAATTCAAACAGCTTTCTTAAATGACGTGCCAGTCTCTACAGCAACATCTCAGGGAGAACGTGACCAATCTAGAGCAAGAAGTATCTTAGGATCTTCACTGTCATACTTTATGCTCCTAGAATAACACAAACCCCTGGAAAAGTGTACAGCTTTGGGTGCTTCAGTCCAGATTGAGTTGCACTGAAACAATACAGGCTGTGATTCAAAACCCATTGAGGTCAATAGAGAGATTCCCATTTGTTTTCAATAGCTTTTGAACCAGAGCCTTAAAGCCAGCTTTTTGCTGTCAGAATTTGCTTAGACAGACTATGAAACATAAGTATGCATTTCTCAGAAGAGCTGGAGAACACTGAGACTGGTCTATTCCCTGCAGCTATGTTGAGGACTATGCCTGATTGGCAAAGCTTTCCAGAACGTTTAATCTTCAAATTAATTTGATGGTCCTGCTCAGCATAGGGTAAACACAGCAGCAAAATGTTCTGCAATATTTATTCACATTTTTAAATGGATGGTTGTCAACAGTATTTTTTCTCTCTCTGTTTACCTTTCTGATAAATCATTCTAGTGAACAAGTTTGCTAGCTGGAAGGGATTGCTGATACAGCAAACCTTAAACTGGTTGCACTCTTCAGTCTATTAGTGGTGAAGTCCATGCATATAGTTAAAGGTGCAGCTGCAGTTTGCATGGTTGTGCACAGGTTGGTTTTGTACTGTCAGCTCAGTGCTGAGAGTTCTGTTTATCCAGGAGATCACAATAAGCAGTGTAGCCGTTGCAGATTGAGCTGTTTCTGTATCATGTTGAACATAAGGCTGGCATAGCTTTGCCTAGTAGAATGACTGCGTAGCATAGCTCCCGCTATTGGCAGCACACAGGAAAACTGCATCACTTCTAATATCTACAAGTTGCAGGGAATTTATGTCTGATAGAGAAAATGCACATCAGCGGGTTTTAAATGCAGTGCCCAGTGGAAGTAGGAAAAGTATGAAGGTAGATTAGGTGCCTAATTTGTTAATACTCACTTTAATGAATCCTTAAAATAATTTGAGATGACACAACAGTTGGTATCTAAGTTTCTTTAAAAGTCAAGACCCTGCTACATCCATCTCTTAAGAGATTTACTTTTGCTAAACAATAAATTATTGTGCAGTGACAATCCAGAGGATCACACCAATTGTCTATTGTGAGAGGAAACAAAGGATGAGTCTGTGATTTATGATCTGGATTGAGAGGTCTGGGCTCTTTCTTTTTCATTGCTTTTCTGACTGACTTCTAAGAAGTTGCTCAATCTCCTGCCGCAGTTCTCTACTGTGAAACAGGAAGAATCTTCTGATTTTAGGGAGGAATTTGAAGATCAATTTCATTCCATGAAATCAATTGTATTAGACATGAGCAGGTCAAAATCAAGACATTGAAAATGTTGCTGGAATGGGTTTTCTTTATATTATAGCACCATTGTTCATTTTGCAATTCTTAAGACAACACAGAGGAGACACTTGCTGTACCAAGGTTTATGGACATTTCTGGAACCCTAGGGAAAGAGCTATCACTCCCAGTGGATAATTAACAGGTGTCCACAGCTTCTGTGAGAACTTCTGGTTGTTGATACTTGTAGTCCACAATTGTTTACGTCAGAAAGAAGCTGTTCTGGAAGGTCAGACCTCCTAGAACACCAGGCAGAGAAATAGGAAAATAAAGTGGATTTATTGCACCACACACACACTTTCAGCTTTAAAATATCATCCACTGTGAAGGATGTGACTCTGCATGATCCCCATGGGTAGCATGAAAAGGCGGCAAACAGGGTACAGCTGAAGGTATCAACTCTGTCCTCAAGTATGTGTCCAGAACAGCTCATCTACACAATTTCAAAATGTATGCAAGTGTTAGGTGTACATAAATATTTAGTACATAGAAGTCTGTAAAATTTTCAGTAGTCTTCAAGACAAGGCACTGTACTTACAAAAACTGTAAATCAGGCAAACCTGATAAAAGTGCAGGTTAGTGCCACTACTTCTCCAAGCAGTAGCAGGGTGTCCCTAGCAGGATATTGCTCCTGGCACACAAGCTGGCCTGGGTCCTCCTTCATGATACTGCTGGGCAGATGCACACCTGGTGCAATTCACCAGCATTCTTTAATGCCACCTTTCCATTTAGAGCACAAAGTGAAGTAGGATACTATGACTGAAATTGCAGACAGCAACTTCCTCTTTTTTTTTATGAATGTTTACCATTCTTCTATAGGGAATGAGAGGCAAAGAGAGAGATTTCTTACCCTGAAGGCAAGCAAACCCCCAGGCTTGAAATCAGGTATTACGTGTTACATATTAGGTATGTAGCAATTTATATCATCAAATGTGGGCAGAAAAGATACTAAAAACACTCAAACATACCATTGGAGTCCTTGGAAGGTTTTATTTTTCTATTTCTTTTTTACAGTTTCCTGTTAGCTGTTGCAGGTTCTTCTGAACATACCACGAGAATGGAGGAAAAAGTGAGAAATTTTCCTTTAACAGACAGGAATTGTACAGTTTCCTTTCTTTTCTTAGAAAGCAAACACTGAGATACTTCCCTCATTTTAAATTATCTAGCGTAGCTGAATACATTTGGGTTCTGCTGATGAATTATATCTGCATTATGCATTATATCTTCATATAATAATGCAATATGCATTATATGTTCATATAAACCTTTTTCAGTCCTGTTAAATAAACTCCCCAAAAACACCGCTAACACCAGAAGTGGCAAAGTACCGCTGGTTGTCCACATGAAATACTTACAAGCTATGTTCTGACTTGCGTCTTTAGGGTTTTCCACCTGCTTTACTTGTAAAATTCTTAAAAAGAACATTTGAAAAGCTAGAGAGAAATATCCTAATCTTTATGCTTTGAATAAAAAAATCTGTTCTCTGTGTAATTTCCAAACACTCAGGATGCTCTCTGCTTTCTGTTCTGTGAGCTATTTACAACTTTGTACACACACAGTTCATGATGCTGAATTTATTCTTCCCTGAACTAAATTTTATTCTTGCTCTGAAACTGTGAAGTCCTAGAAAGCACCCCTGTGCCAGAGGAGGTCAGCATGTTCCCGGGAGCTGCTTATGGCAAATAATGTCTTCTGCAATAAGGCTCATGTTTGAATACTGTGATTAGTGTTTCATAAAGGGGCCAGGGAAGGGAGTGCGGAAACACCACTCCTGTGACCTCTACAAAAATTTTTTTTCTAATTATTTCTGGCAGGCTTCACTGATATCGAGCCCTGGTGTCTGCACCCTTCCCACATGTCACAGGCTGAAAGCCAGGCTCCCACTGCATCTGGACACCCTCCCTCCGCTCAGCACCTCCGCGCAGCCCCAGCTGTAAGGGGTGCCTTGGTCACCACCACCTCAGTGAAGAGCACGGCCCCTGCTGGAGCTCCGTTCTACAGAATTCTGGGACAGTTTTGCCATTTGCTTGGCTTTTGTCATACGTTTTTAGTCGCTTTGGATTTGCCACTGATATACTGTTGCCCATGGCTGTGTTTTCTTGTGTTCAGCTTCCCACTTGTGGCTGCAGTACCATGTCCCACCTGGTTGCCCCTGGATGACATCTCCTTCTGGAGAAGTTTGGGCAACCCCACACCAACCCCATGCTGGTAGCACTGGGGGAACCACACCACTGTGAAGCAGGGCAGACCACTCTCGCTCTTCAGAAGAGTTAGTAAGGCCCTCTGTATGTGGTTACAACCCCACACATCTTCCCAGTTCAGGCAGGCTGGTGGCTCTGTGGAAGCTTTCCAGGACACTGAGCTTAACCCTACTCCCAGCAAAGCCAGCAGTGAAGCTGATCACAATTTCGGTACCTGCGGAGCTGGATCTGCTGTAAAGGAGGATGCAGTAGGCAAAGCAGGTTCAAAATGCACAGCAAATTCCTGTAAAGAAGCATCCTTCTTTCATAAACTTGAGAGAGGATATAACTCTTATATGAATGAAACGACACGTGTCATAAACTTGTTGTGAAGCAACCAGTTCTTGTATGGTAGAAATAATTTGAAAATAAAAGATTCATTAAGAAGATTAAATTTATCCCAAGTTTCCAGGAGAAGCAATATTTCATTTTGGCCTTATATATCTACCTGATGTGGCTTTAAGGCTGCAGCCACCTTAATATATGCTGATTAAAAGCTGTCTCCAAGAAGACACCAGCAGTAATAAGCCTCCTTACACTCCTTTCCTCCCCTAGTCTGTCTTGGAGTGCTGTGAGTAGCAATGAGCAAAAAACAGGTGAAATGTAACACATCTGCCACACTCCCCAACCCTAGACCAGCAGAAACAGAAAGAGCTCAGTTATTTAAATACACACAGTGCTTTACTATTATACAAACACAAACATCTCCCCATCTTTGTTTCTGAGCAAAGAGGGCTGGACTCACCAGGTAATCCAGCAGATGATGTTTTAGTGTGAATCGCATGGCTCTGTGGGATCATCATGAGAGAGGGAGAGAAAACTCCTTGCTTCCGTCACTCCTCTGGCATGTTAAACCAACCTTGTCTGGGATTAATTTGAGCCCTGGCTCTGGCTGTCTTTTGTATTAACAACCCCAGCAGACCAAGAAATACTTCAATTCAAAAAAAGTTCAGGCTAGTGGTTCTGGCTGCTTTCATTGGAACAACTTTCACCAAACAATGATGGGGCTTGGGGTGGGCCTCTGACTTTCCGAGAGACAGCAGTCTGGTGCTGACCTCATGCTGGCTGTTGCAGAACCCCTTTATTACTCCCAAAGCCGCCTGCAAATCAACAAGCACTGATTCCTGTGTGTGACCAGAAATACATTGGACAAATCAGTGACTACAAAACACAGAGGAGGCAAACATCCTGGTCTTCTAGCTACTGCTGGTCAGCTGCTGATAAAGTGTATTTTTAAACACTAACCGTTTGCTGTAAATCCTTAACAAGAAAAAGCCGTCAAAGTTGTCCTTCCTTCTCTTTATTGCTAAAGATATGAGTGTTAGTAAAGAGATTATTATGCCTACAGCAGACTTTTAAACCCTTTGAAGCCACAATATTTTATTTTTTTAAAGCTACTGGGTAGCATTGAGTAGCAACCATTATACAGAAAAGTTTCTTTTCACCAATGTCTGACCTTGTAATCCATCCCTCCCACAAGGTTTTGTTATGCTTTGATTATCTCTGTAGCCTCGTTTGGGTGTGAGTGCAAAGGTAACAGTGCCTCTAACTTTGACGGTGACTGAACAGTACCAACTGTCTGTGGGGAAAAGAAAAAAAAATTTCATGAATTTGGATCCACCGTTTTTATCCTGAACTAGTTTCTGGGTAGATCTACAGGGGTTTTGAGACTTCCAGAGGGAAAAAATATTTGGGGTAAGGCTGTAAAAAATCAGTGATAAAATAAAAGAGGTCTGTCTTAAGGTTATTTCTGCTATTGAACTGCAGTACAGTGAATAAGTGCTGGTGACACACAAACACACTTGTCTAGAACAACCTGAAATACTACCAGCCAGAAGGCTTATCACTGGTGCTGATGCAGGGTGGCAGTCAGGACTAAACCAGCTCCTAGCTGCTGGCTGGTACCACAGCATCCTGACTGTGAGAAGGGGAAGGCCCAGGGCTGACAAGATGTAGTCCAAGTGAAGTATACAAAGGCAGTGACATGTAGATAGTGACACCCACAATATAGTTGAGACTGGAAACAATAATTCCCTCTCTACACCCAGCACGTTAATTGCCAGTATACACTAACTCCAAAGACACATCTGAAGGAGGACATGACAACGTGCTAAAAGTCAGTGAAATTAGGATGGAGAGTGCTGGCAGCTGACATAGTAGGGAGAACTATTTCATACCCCCTCATCCTTCAAAAGCACAAAAATTCAAGTGACTTTTTTAAGTCTTCTGCTATGCAGAAAATTTTCCCAAAGCATTTTGATTGCTATGGCTGTTATTCCACATCACAGATGGACAGAGAAACAAGTTATTGCAGCGGGATGAATTATATGTTTTTTGTGGCGGCACATATTCTCCTATCTCACCTGACCAGCTGCAAAGGCATGTGATGACACAGCTTGTGACAAGAAGCCAGACAGATATGCATGTGTTTCAGGGCTGAGCCTTTCAGAGAACTGGATACTATCTCAGTAAAAAGGGCAAGTCCTGGAGAGTGAAGACTCTTGCAACGAGCGTTTGTCCCCTTCCTGTCGGCCATGGGATGCGGGGAATCCTAGGTGGGATGGGGGCCTTCACTTTACACATTGTTGCAACACTGGGGCAGGTGAGAAGGCCTTGGTGTGTGGCTTAGAAATGTCTGTGCAAAGCAATGGCAAGAAGCAGCAGTCCAAATACAGAAAGTGAAGGAACTGGAACTTTGCAGCGTTTACCTGCAGGGTACAGTAACACGGGTGCCAATAGTACTGCCACAGCCAGAACTCATTCATTCAGTCTTCGTGCTGTGTAGATGTATGTTTAAGAGCCAATTTAGTTTCACAGTCACTCAAAAGTCCTCATTGTGTTGTTCGCAAAATAATCTTAAGCTGCCATCTTGATACCTCTTATCGCGTATCCTCTGGGAGACAGTAAAATGGAAGACCCCTTCCAGGATTGCACGGCTGGTTTAATCACATAAAACAAATTTTAAATATTCAGGTAATGTCAGTATCGCTTTTTCTTTTCCTTATTTAGACTTCATATTTGTTTTATAAGGCTATTGAGCAGTGGTAAGAAAAAACGGCTAACTTCACATTGTCTTTATACAGAACCATAGGCATGAACTTTAAGTTATGTCTGCAGCAGGATTTCATTTAAGATTTGGGTATTGAAAAGTGAAATGTTTGCCCTCCACAAAGATCAAAACACAGATGTCATCTTGCCAAATATGGACAACCCACAATCAAAACTACATAGACTTTGTAGTGGTTGTGCTCATCTGCACGTTTGAAAGCAACACTGTTGTATCAAAACTGACTTTTTTAGCCCTCACAGAGTGTTGCATTCTGCCTACACGAGTGAGTAGTGGGTATGCATGGAGGTCTGCCTGGGCACAGGCAAAGAGCCACCTGAGAGCTTATGGATTAGAGGGCAGAACAATGTGGGTGATATTGCAGTGGGTGTCTGCTGCAGAGATCACCTGCTTAGAAGGAAGAAATAGATGAGGGACATCTTCAAACAACTGGAAGAAGCCTCAAATTCAGAGGTGCTGAAATATTGAACTACCCTGATATCTGCCAGAGAGGCAACACAGCAGGACACAAGCAGTCCAAAAGTTTCTGCAGTGTGTCAACAATGACTTCTTGACACAGGTGACTGAGGACCAAAGCAGAAAAGATGCTTTGCTGGACCTTATGGTTACAAACAAGGAAGAACTAGCTGGAGATGTCAAGACTGGGGCAGCCTTGACTGCAGTGACCATGAGATGGTAGAGGTCAGGATCCTGAGAGAGGGTAGCAGAGCAGATAGCAGGATCACAACCCTGGGCTCTTGGAGAGCAGACTGTAACCCCTTCAGAGAGCTGCTGGGAAAAATCCCATGGGAGGCAGTCCTGCAGAGAAGAGGAGTCCAGGAGAGCTGCTGGATTTTCAAGGATCACCTCCGCCAAGCTCAAGAATAGTCCATGCCAACAAGCAGAAACCAAGCAAAGGCAGCAAGAGGCCTGCATGGATGAGCAAGGAGCTCCCGACTAGACTCAGACATAAAAAGGGGGTGTACAGAAGGCAGAAGCAGGGGCAGGTGACCCAGGAGGAATATAGAGATGCTGTCTGACTGTGGAAGGATGGATTCAGGAAAGCCAAAGCTAACCTCAAGTTTAATCTAGCAGGGATTATGAAGGTAAAAAAAAGATTTCTACAGGGTCATCAGGAGTAAAGGGCATCCTAGGCAAAATGTGGGCCTGTGACTACATGGAGCTGGGATTTGATGGCAAAGAATACAGAAAAGGCCAAGTTACTTTGTGCCTTCTTTGCCTCAGCCTTCAGGAATCCCAGATCCCTGAGACCAACGGGAAAGTCCAGGACGATGTAGACCTGCCCTTGCTGGAGGATGGTCACGTTAGGAAGCATTAAAGAAAGTGGACTTACACAAATCCATGGGATCTGATGGGATGCACTGGGTGCTGAGGGAGCTGTCTGGTGTCATTGGTTGTGGAGTCTCCACCAGTGGAGGAATGCAAAATCCTGCCGGACAGAGCTCTCAGCAACCTGCTTGAGCTGACCCTGCTTTAAGCAGGGAGGGTGCACCACCTGTCCTCTAGACAAGGTCCATTCCATCTTCAACCGTTCTATAATCCTGTAGAGACAGCGTAAACAGTGCTCCAGCTGCTCAGAGATCCAGTCCTGCCACAGCTGGCTTACTAGGAGGAAGCCTGTTTTTCTCAGACAGGGCTGCTGAGCTAGGCTTCTTCCATACTGTTTCCATCATGACTACAGCCAGGGAGGTCTGGCAAAGAGGAAGATAATTAAAAGCAATCAACAAGGTTAAGAAAACAAATTCTCTGAATTTCTGGCACAGCCCGTGGAAGCAGAGATACATCAAGCTCTTTGTGTATAAGCACCTGTGCTTAGGAGCGTAACCCAACTGTTAAATGACAGGAGTGAAGAAGAAACTTCCCCACTGGGCAGCTTTCTCCATAATTACCAATTACTGGGACTTCTGGACTTTCCTTTGAAGCACCCCATAATTGGGTGCTGGCACTTAGCGAGGGAAAGGATGCTTAGATGTTAATCTGTTAATTTATAAAGTGCAGGAAATATCAAATTAACTTTGTTAATTTTAATCCAGATTTAAAGACTGACTATTCTATAGGCAAGCCCTTTAGTGTCATCTGAAAAAACCAAATTGTATAACTTGAGCTTGTTTCAAATTTGAAAGTGTTTAAGAGGTTTTCCTATGTTTTCTAATTTTTGCATGAAGTTGGAAAGGAAAATGCCCCCCCTTCCATTCACTGTCCCTCCCATTTTGTTGTTTAATTTATACAAATATATCCAACATGCTTCCATTGTTCTATCCCGTTACTCTCCAGCCTCTCATCTTCTCAACACCTTCTCATCTTTTTGGGCAGGGATGGAATTGTGAGCTTCTGGGTCTCCCACAGCATGTGTGTTAGATGAGCAGGTTCCTCAGACATAACGGCCTCACATAACAGCCATGACGGCCAGTGCCCTGGCTGTTTGGGGTGAAGGCAGAGGGAAATGCATTTTATTTTTTCCTTTGGACCTTGAGTACTGTAAAGCCAGCAGTGACAGAGTTAAACAAGATTGTGAAAGCAGGTTTTTCAGAGCCCAGACTATGTTTTCAGCTTGAAAGCATACTGTAGCTTTGAGAAGAGTTTTTCATTATTGGACAGGATCCAGCATCTCACCATCTATGTTACAGTTTGCTCAAAGGCAGGCAGATTATGAAGAAATAGCAGCCACATCTGTGGCAGCTACATTTATCCCATCTGCTTTTTATTTTATCAACTGGGAAACTAAATTCCTAGTCGTCGCACAAGACTGTTTTACAAGGATTAGTGCAAATAATTTGGCACTGACAAAACCTACACATAAATGTTTTTCCTTATGGATGAGACATTTAAAAATTACTTTTCCAGTGGATTTAATTACAGTTAAAAGCTTTCACCATTTATCCCAAGTTATTATAGTGCTTTCGAGCTTCATTCAGCTAGTTCTGTGTCTCCCTTGCCCAAGTCATTTTTAGAGCAGGCTGTTAAAAAATGTTACCATGCAGTAGTCTTTAATAAAACATGGGTCTGGATGCCCCCATTTTACCTTTGCTCAGGCCAGTGTTGTTACTGGCACCAGGTGAAGGTAGGGGCTGGTGTGGATGTAGGGAGTGAGAAGGAACAGCAAACAGGAGAAGCAGGGAGACAGAAAATACAGCTCCATGGCACATTTTCTCCTGTCACTGAGACCTGTCCTGGGTGTCACCAGTAATCGCATCATGCAGTACTGTTTATAAAGCAATAAGGCGCTTCCCTGTGATCTCGTTATGCTATTAGCCTAAGCACACACAACTTCACTTGTCTGGAAGGAAGAAACCTTTTATTTCTGGTTTAGTTGTATGGGCACTGCCCATTTGTTCCCATGCTGACACTGGTTAACTGATTTCTTCTCCCTCTTTTTTTGTTCAGATCTCCTTTCTTTCCTCTTGATTTCTCTAGAGAAGTCATAACCTCTAACAAAACAAAGGTTTTACTATACTAAGCAAGTCACAGTCATTTATGTTCCCTCTTCCTAATCATTTTGCCAATCCTGTCCTATACCTTTTTCAGTTTAGGTAAATATTTCCTAAGCATGGTCAACGATAAACTTGCAGAGTGTGCTGAGGAAATGTTGCCAAAGCCTTGTATAATGACATTAATACGTTCTTATCTCTACTGGAATTGATTCATGCGTCAGAGTGTTTTTGATCTCCCCAGGCACAGAGAAGCTGCATCTTTGGCACTAAAGCACAGCGTGTTCAGTTCTTACTCGCTAGGTCCTACATGGAGTACATCTGAAAGCCCTTTCAAAAGGATACTAGTGTCACTGTCCCCACCTTACAGAGGCAATTCAGACGGTGAAATAATTTGCCCAAAGCCACACAGCAGGCTGATAGACAAAATAAATGAAGACTATGTGTACCTTGACCAACAAATGCTTTGTCCTCTAGGCCACAGACTGCAAAGGGAGACCAGACAGGCCTTTTTAATCTAAGGTCTAAAAAAAAAAAGGTGTAATGTTATAATTGAGGAGGATGGAAGATCTTTCCTATAGATAAAATAGAAAGTGACCCCTGTATGAAATTCTGTTGACATTATATCAGTAACACTTTTGAAAAAAATCAGGAAACATGCCAGAGCATAGCATTGCTTTGCACTCACGAGAGGTCTTTCATCTTTGGGTTACAGGCTGTCTTTGCCAGGTCAGAAATCATTTCCAGCTTGCAAGCAGACAAGTGCTTCTATTACCGGCCCGAGTAATATTGCATAGCCCTGATTCTGCAAGACTTACATTTTTTCCTTTATCCACTGTGATTAGCAGCAGCCGCTTACATGGCTTTTCTTTAAGTACTCAAATGAGTCTTTGGAACATTTTAGTCAAAGTCATTGGGAGCTGGAAAATGAGAAACCTCTGCATTTGGGACATCTGTCCCAACTCACTGTCCTCCACTATGTTTCTTAAAATATTGCTGTTGACACCTTTCTCTGAGACAAAGAGAAAGCTTCCAGGGAAGTAGATATCACATACATTTTATTGCTTGCAGCAAGGTTTGAAAGAATAACCTTCACTGAGTTTAGGTTTATAAACTTGTTATCCTGATTAAAGAAACACAGAACTATTGAGGTTGGGAGGTGGCTCTGGAGATTGCCCAGTCCAACCCCCTGCTCAGAGCAGGTCAGCCACAGCAGTTGCTCAGAGCTGTGCCAATTAAGGTTTCAATATCTCCAGGGATGGAGACTCCACAACCTCTCCGGGCAACCTGTTCCAGTGTTTGACCACACTCATGGGAAAAAAAGTACCCATCACTGGATACTACCAAGAACAGTCTGGCTCCATCCTCTTTCCCCCCGACCCTGCATCAGGTGTTTATACACATAGTTAAGATCCCCCTGAGCCTTTTCTTCTCCAGGCTGAACACACCCAGCACTTGCAGTCTCTCTTCATATGATAGATATTTCAGTCATCATCTTTGTGGCCTTCGCTGCACTCACTCCAGTACATCCATGTCTCTCCTTCACTGGGGAGCCGAGGACTGCGCGGAGAACCCCCATGTGCTTCAACAGAGCTAAGTAGAGAGGAAAGAGCACCTCCCTCCACATGTTGGCAATGGTCGCACGCAGCCCAGGATACCATTGGCATTCTATGCCACAACAGCGCATTGCTGGCACCGTGTCTGCCCATTTCTCCTTCCTGTCTACGTCCCTCTGACTGACAGCACATCCACCTGGCACATCACCCACTCCTCACATTTTTGTATGATAGGATCATAGAATCATAGAATGGTTTATGTTGGAAGGGACCATAAAGGTCATCTAGTTCCAACCGCCCTGCCATGGGCAGGGACACCTTCCATTGGTGTCCTTCCGTGAGACCAGGTTACTCAAAGCTCCATCCAACCTGGCCCTGAAAACTTCCAGGGATGGGACATACACAACTTCTCTGGACAACCTGCTCCAGTGCTGACATGCTGAGGATGCACTCTGCCCCATCTTCCTTGACATTAATGAAGATGGTAAACAGGATTTTTTATTCCCATTATTGCCATGGAGGGCAACCCTCGTGACTGGCCTCCAACTGGCCACTGATCACAGTGTTTTAGGTCTGCCCATTCAGACAGTTTTCAGTCCAGCTCACCATTCGCTTATCTAACCCACACTTCACCAGTTTTTCTATGAGGATGTTACGGGATATAGCATCAGGCATCTTGCCAAAGTCCAGAATAACACTATGCACTGCTCTTTCCATGTCCATTGAGCAAGTCACCTTGTAGAAAGCCATCAGGTTGGTCAGGCATGATTTGCCTTCCATAAATCCATGTCAAGTACTCCCAGTCACCTTCTTGTCTGTAAACGGTTTCTAGGATTACTTGCTCCATCACATCATGGACAAAGTGTAGGTCCACTTTTTAAAAATGTTTCCTAACATGATTGTTCTTCACTGAGGGTGAAGTCCACTGAGGGTGGACTTTATCACTGGTCTTAGGGTCCTGGAATACCTGAGGGTGTTGTACCTGTAAAGAGAGAGAGGAGGAAGGCATTGAGAATCCCATCCTTCTCCACATCTTTTTTGACCAAGGGCCCTGCCTTATTTAGCAGTGGAGCCATGTTTTCCCTAATCTCTTTTGCTGCTGGTGCTCCTATAGAAACCTTTCTTGTTGCTGTTCACATGTCTTACCAGATTAAACTTGAGGTTAGCTTTGGCTTTCCTGAATCCATCCTTCCACAGTCAGACAGCATCTCTATATTCCTCCTGGGTCACCTGCCCCTGCTTCTGCCTTCTGTACACCCCCTTTTTATGTCTGAGTCTAGTCGGGAGCTCCTTGCTCATCCATGCAGGCCTCCTGCTGCCTTTGCTTGGTTTCTGCTTGTTGGCATGGACTATTCTTGAGCTTGGCGGAGGTGATCCTTGAAAATCCAGCAGCTCTCCTGGACTCCTCTTCTCTGCAGGACTGCCTCCCATGGGATTTTTCCCAGCAGCTCTCTGAAGGGGTTACAGTCTGCTCTCCAAGAGCCCAGGGTTGTGATCCTGCTATCTGCTCTGCTACCCTCTCTCAGGATCCTGACCTCTACCATCTCATGGTCACTGCAGTCAAGGCTGCCACCAGTCCTGATATCCCAAACTAGTTCCTCCTGGTTTGTAAGTGTCTGATCCAACTGAGCACCTCTTTTCTTGGCTCCTTTATCACCTGTGTCAGGAAGTTGTTTACTCTTGCATTGGAAATGTTTTGAATATCAGGTCTATTGCTGAAAAAAGTAAGTGAAGAACACTTCCTTTTGGAGATAATAGCTTGTAGCTTCATAGATGTAGATTTTTGCTAACTGGGTAAATGCTGGCCTCAACCTGAAATACACATCTGTAGTTTTTGCTTACTGCACAAATCAGGAGTATATAGGCTTGGATACAGGCCTGAGGATTACAGTGACTTATTCCTCAAATGAAATTGGCACAGATGTCAGTTCTTCCACTCCATCAAGCAGTGAAATGATAGTTCAGTTTTTCAGCAAGTTGTCTATTTTAGGAGCAAGACATATATTCTGCTGGACTGTGAATTACAGAAGAACATAAATGCATCCCTGCATTTCTGAAAGATGTTTACTGCACAGATTTGTGAATCTGTACCTAATGACATGGACCTTAATCTTACATTTTTACTCTATTAGTTCACCATCTCATTTTATTACATTTAGTTTGCTGTTCGCACTAGGTTTATTTGCTTTTTGTGCTAGTAACTCTGCTGTGAGGAAGACTTTTATAGTGCCTCCATGAAATATGTTATTATATAGTGATGGTCTCTGAAATGCTCCACTCCTTACTTAATTTTTAACTTACATAAATAGTTGAAGAGATTTGCTTGGTTTTAGTTTGGGGCTTCTGTGGAGAGGCAGGGGGGATGATGTGACTCTTTTGTGTATAAACCAAAGTGGAGGGCTTCTAAAAACGTTTTGTCTGCCAATCTGTATTTAATAAGCAAATTTATCTGGGGTAAGGGATGAGGTTTTCTTTTTCATAGAATCATAGAATGGTTTAGGTTGGAAAGCACCTTAAAGATCATCTAGTTCCAACCCCACTGTCATGGGCAAAGACACCTCCTACTGCACCAGATTGCTCAAAGCCCCATCCAGCCTGGCCTTGAACACTTCCAGGGATGGGGCCTCCACAACTTCCCTGGACAACCTGTTCCAGTGCCTCACTACCCCCACAGTAAAGAATTTCTTCCTGAGATCTAATCTCAATCTACCCTCTTCCAGTTTGAAGCCATTACCCCTCGTCCTATCACTACATGCTCTTGTAAAAAGTCCCTCTCCAGCTTTCTTGTAGGCCCCTTTCAGATACTGGAAGGCTCCTATAAGGTCTTCCCAGACCCTTGTCTTCTCGAGGCTGAATAACCCCAACTCTCTCAGCCTGTCCTCATAGCAGAGGTGCTCCAGCCCTCTGATCATTTTCGTGGGCCTCCTCTGGACCCGCTCCAACAGGTCCATGTCGTTCTTATGCTGGAGGATCCAGAGCTGGACACAGTATTCCAGGTGAGGTCTCATGAGAGCTGAGTAGACGGGCAGAATCACCTCCTTTGACCTGCTGGCCATGCTTCTTTTAATGCAGCCCAGGATGTGGCTGGCTTTCTGGGCTGTGAGTGCACATTGCCAGCTCATGTTGAGCTTCTCATCTACCAACATCCCCAAGTCCCTCTCCTCAAGGCTGCTTTCAATCCATTCTCCACCCAGTCTGTATTCATGCTTGGGATTGTCCCGACCCACGTGCAGGACCTTGCACTTGACCTTATTGAACTTCATTAGGTTGGCACAGGCCCATATCTCAGGCTTTTTACTTCAGTGAGTGCAGAACCACCATGTGGGATGGGGCATTGCCCTTTTCGAATCATTAGCTCTGCTCTCTTGGCTTACTGAAAGTTTCCCCAGTGCTCTTCCAAGGCCCTGACTGGAGGAGGAAAAGGAGAAAGGAACATGAGTGCAGAAAAGGGGAGACAGGAATGCTCTAGTGCATCCCACAAGCCATCAGGATATCAACACTTACAGTTCTATTGCTGTAGGCTTAGAGGGTGGTCTTAGTGCTGTAAAATAGTTTCAGCCCTGTGACACTAGAACAGCTGCTTGGGGAGCAGTCCTTGCTTGTATGGTCTTCTTACAAAAAAATCTTTCATCCTGTTGGCTGAAACGTGCTGTATCATGAGGGCTGCAGAGGACAATGCAGCTTTTGCTGCCCAGCAAGCCTTCAAGAAGTATTTTGTTCTCAATTTTCACCACATTTCCATGTCTTCTTGCTCCTTTGGCATGTTGTCAGCTCCTGCTATAAAGTACAATCAATTCTGTGCCTGTTCTCACACGGTGATACTTGCTAAGTTTAAAGAGCTGTGTAACTGTGAAGTGCCTCTGTATTAATATAAATGTGCAACAAAAGAGTCCAAAATCTAAACCATTTTCCAAGCAAGTAAGTTCTTTAGCATAGAAAAGTTAATCACAATTTCCATTTTCTCAGCTTCAGTTAAGTCCAGTGTATTCAAACTTGGAGAAAAGTATATGTACTGATACAGCCATTTGATTTGTGCGATAGCTTGACAGCTTAATATACTTTAGTAACAAATTTTATTTTATTAATAAATTGTTTGGTTAATAGGTTTAAAATCTAGAGTCATTATCTTTACTTGTTTATTTAAATGGATGTTGTAGTGGTTTCATGCAGAAGAAAGTAAGTGGAAGGCAGTGGAAAAAGAACAGAGGGAAGGTAAGGATGAGCTCTGTGTTAAGTCTTTACTATTCAAGGCTGGTATGGAAATAAAACAAAATTACACTAATCATGGAAAAACCTGGAACATTAGGGAGTGGCTTGTTTATCTGTGTTAACTAGCTGCCTGCTGCAGTTTTGAGGCTGAAGCTATCAGCTATAGGAAATGCTTTAGAAGCTGGTTGTATATGTAAGATCTCATGGGAATATTCAGCCACCACCATGCTGAAATGGGTCCATTCTCTCCCTATTTATTGTGCTTTTACCTAACTTTGGTATACATTACAGAATTTATATGGAGATAGGAAATGCATAGAAATCAAAGCACAGAACCATTTTTTTCTGGACTTCTGGAAATCAAAACTAGCTACAGGTTACAATATATACAGTCAAGAAACTGATATTGCTTAGCGCTGGCTGGTGCTGGCTGTGTAAAGGATCAGATCTGTATTGTCTGTCTCTGCAGGAGAGTCCTCCCATGACAAAGCTAGTAGAGTCCCTTATGACTTGGTTTCACAGTGCCACAGGTTTATCAGTGGTGTCAGAGCTGAGGAACAGGTGCATTTCATACATGCTGTTCTTAAAACATTATTAAAGCTCTTTATGATCCATCCAGGCTTAGCCTTCTTCTCTGATATTCTAACTTCTATAGCCAAGAACACGACTGAAAACAGCCAGGTGGCTGCAGTCACTACCCTAAAGACTTCCCCATACTCTGACAGGAGCTCTGTCCTCCACCTCTCCCATCTGGTACGTCCTCCATAGCAATGAGACTCACTGTCATGGAGCATGGCAATATTTTCAATAGAATACATCTCATCTCTTTCTCTTAAATGCTGCAGTGCAAGTACCCCTGACTATTGACATTTAATATGACCTTAGGGCTGTACTCAATTCTGCAAGAACAGTTTAAAGATTAGGGAAAGCAGCAAGCACGGTTGAGCAAGCAGATGAGAACATCTTTCCATCAGGAAAACCAGGTACTAGGCAATTTGTAACAGAAGGAGTGCAGAATTAGCCCTTCTGTGAATAAGGGCAGGTGTGTCAGTTTCCAGAATATATTTATAGATGTGAAGTTTAATACCTAATGGTTTTTAAAAACAAGGAGGTTTGGTACAAAGTTGTGCACCTGGAGAAGCATCTTATTTCTCTATAAAAGTCAAACAGAATATTTCAGGAGTTTTCGTACTTATTTGCATTGTGTCTAATTTAAACAACAGGCAGAACTGTGTAAGAACCAATAGAGACCTAACAGATAAAGTCCATTTGATGCCAGAGTACATTAGTTCATGGAAAGTGGAGTTGGACTGGGTGGAGCTGGACTCAAGTTGAACTCAATGATCCTTATGGGTCCCTTCCAACTTGAGATATTCTATGATTCTAAATTCAAACTAAAGGAAGAAAATGTCATTGTAGAACAATTGCATTCAGGAAATTAAAAACAGTGCAGAGATTTTTTTGCAGAGCTGCTTTCCTTGTTTCATACTTTAAACAGCTTTATGCTTGTTTCTAGAGGGCTTCTGATCTAAGTCTTTGGAAAAGATTTTCCTTAGAACATGGAATTTCCTCTTGGAGTGCAGTGGATCTGGAAGCCATCACACAAGAATTTGCATTTTGGCTTTGTGTTGTCCAGATTTATTTCAAACTAGATGACTAAACTGAAAAGGAATGGAAGTCTTATAACTCTTAGCTTGAATTTTACATGCAGATAATGTGTGGGATGTTTGAAACGGTTCAGTTCACTTTTACAAGGCCAGGGGTTTTCACCTAGGGATACATCAGCTTTAGCAGATGATTTTATTGTCTTGACCAAAGCACTTTTGTGAATTACGGATGTTAGTATGAAATATAGTCAAATGAAGATACTTTGTGGATAAGTTTCTGACCTACTTGTCTAGCCACACTGCACATCTTGTATTATCTTCCATGAGTGCAGAGGATCTCCAGACATTCTGCCCAGGTCAGCTGAACGGGTTGTGCAAGCCAACTTGAATGGAGCATTTCTGTGGGTTAGTCTTTGATTATAATGTCCAATGTGCCAGTTTTTCAGGGAAGAAAGGTACAGTTATGCCATCTTTAAGAAGACAGAGATGGACAGATAGACCAAAGTTATGTTTTGGGTTTTTTCCATCAAAGCTTCCATCAACAGATAATACAAACAGCAAAAAATATGGGCATAGCATATGTAGTCCTAGTACTGGGGTGTTCTTGATCCCAGTAATCCTGCTTGCATTTTTTGACATTCGTATTTGTGCTCCTGATGAAGCATGAGATCCTTTAATCCTTTTTGTACTAGTGTTTTCAGATGTAGTAATAAAAAGTAGATGAAATATTTTAAAGATGAAAGAAAAGATAGGACTTAGGGTATTTCTATAACATTGCTTGTATGATCACAAGCACATACTGTACAGCTTCACGTTACCAGCCCTTTTTAACAACTTACCCAGATTTTAACAAAGCTTATCCAGACTTTGTCTTGTCAATCATTATTCCTCCAACTAATTTTCAACATTCTAAAGTCCAGTTTAGTCTTCTTTTTGCTGTGTTTCAGATAGTCTGGGTAGAATAGCGCTTGTAATGTTTCAGGTTGGATGTCCACACCAAACTGGGACATGCTGACCTTTTCCTACTTTTTCTACTAGATTCAAAGAACTTCAGGATAAAAGTACTGTTTTATCGTAGGTGTGACTGAACTATTAGATGTTACAGAGCAGTTACACTTTATCATTATCAAATATATCTGTGAGGTAAATACTGAATGAAATGGTGGTGTTTGCGTGCCATTCTCTTCTGAAGAACCACAGACCCACACAGGTGGTGGGATTTCACCTCTCCTGCCAGCCATTTTAAATGACAAAAGAGAAGACTAACTCCATATAATTCCAAATGAACAGACATGGCCAGAAAATCAAATTTAAGATTCTTATTCTTGAAATTGAAATTGACCAAATTATCATCACGTTGCTCTGGTGTGACCCCATGAGGAGAGGCTGGGGCAAACCAGCATTTGGACTGACAGAGTTCCGGTGTGGATTTAAATTCTCCCATTAGATATGCTCATCTCCATTTTCAGATTGCCTTGCTAAGTAAGTACTAAAACCGCTACTTTAGCACTACTAAAACCAGCAACTTGCTTATCCTTTTTTATGTTATAGCATATCCACTAGTTGTGTAAAGCTCACTACTGTGTCCTTAGCACAAAACCAATCACAACATGCAGGTAGGTTTGTCAGTCATTGTATTAGTTAGCATATTGACATATTGCCTAAGTGTCTGGTAGGCCTTATGCCTGTAATATTAAATTAACCAGAACACTTCGTCCAGTCTGAAATATCTTGTTTGTTTCTTTTTACATTTCATGGGTCGTTCTTCCTTCCTTTTGGCTTTCGCACATGATCCTTTTCCCCAGCACACATATGTTGAAGTGAGAGTGAACAAGTCCCATGCTTTCATTTTAAAAGCCAGTTTTAAGCTACCCCAGGGAACCTTTAACTTCCTGAGGTACACCCACTCACCTTAAGATTATAGAATCATGGACTCATAGAATAGTGATAGGGACCTTTAAAGGTCCTCTAGTCCACCCCCCTGCAGTAAGCAGGGACATCTGCAACTAGATCAGGTTGCTCAGAGCCCCATCCAACCTGACCTTGAATGTTTCCAGGGAAGGGGCATCTACAGCCTCTCTGGGCAAACTGTTCCAGTGTCTCACCACCCTCATTGTAAAAAAATTATTCCTTATATCTAGCCTGAATCTACCCTCCTTTAGTTTAAAACCATTAACCCTTGTTCTATTGCAACAGAGCCTGCTAAAAAGTTTGTCCGATTCTTTCTTATAAACCCCCCTTAAATATTGAAAGGCTGCAATGAGGTCTCTCTGGAGCCTTCTCTCTCCAGACTGAATAACCCCAACTCTCTCAGCCTTTCCTCATTGGAGAGGTGTTCCATCACTCTGATCATTTTTGTGGCCCTCCTCGGGACCCACTCCAACAGGTCCATGTCTTTCCTGTACTGAGGGCTCCAGAGATGGATGCAGTACTGCAGGGGGGTCTCACCAAAGCAGGGTAGAGGGGCAGACTCACTTCCCTTGACCTGCTGGCCACACTTCTTTTGATGCAGCCCAGGATATGGTCGGCCCTCTGGGCTGTGAGCATGCATTGCCAGCTCATGTCCAGCTTTTCATCCCCCAGTACCCCCAGGTCCTTCTTGGCAGGGCTACCCTCAATCCCTTCATCCCCCAGCCTGTATTAACAGCTGGGATTGCCCCAACCCAGGTGCAGGGCCCTGCATTTGGCCTTGTTGAGGAGGATCTGTTCCATGATCTGCCCAGGCACAGAGGTGAGGCTGACAGGTTGGTAGTTCCCAGGGTCTGCCTTTCCACCCTTTTGAAGAATGGGTGCAATGTTTCCCTTTTCCAGTTACCAGGGACTTCACCGGACTGCCGTGACTTTTCAAATATGATGGAGCGTGGCTTGGCAACTACATCAGCCAATTCCCTCAGGACTCAGGGATGCATCTCATCAGGTCCGATAGACTTACGTATGTTCAAGTTCCTCAGGTGGTCACCAGCCTGATCTTCTCTAACAGTGGGAGGGACTTTACTCCCTCAGTCCCTGTCTTATGGTCCGTCCACTCAAGAGGTGTGGGGAGAGAGGTTGCTAGTGAAGACTGAGGCAAAAAATTTGTTGAGCACCTCAGTCTTCTCCTCATTTGTTGTTACCAGTTTGCCAGTTTTGTTCATCATGGGAGTTACGCTTTCTTTGACCTTACTTTTCTGGCCAACATACCTGTAGAACCCCTTCTTATTATTCTTTGCATCCCTTGCCAAGTTCAGCTCCAGCTGCGCCTTGGCCTTCCCGACCCCATCCCTACACAACTGGGCAGCATCCCTATACTTTTCCCGGAATACCTGTTACTGCTTCTACTGCCTGTGCAAGTTTGGGCAGCTGTATTGTGCAACAGAGGTAGAATCAAGGCAGGAGGGTTGCTGGTATGTTTCCTATTGTGTCTTTGCCACCATCTGTATTCCTGCAGCAGGAATACTATCCTTTTCAATCACTAGTAACAGATGACATCCCCTGTCACACCCAACAGCTGTGTGTGCTGTGTCAGCTTTCACAGAATTCCCCTGATAAAACCATCACAGATGAAGCCATCAGGATAATTACCTTAAAATATGTTTTGCTATACTCTGATCTTACATCTAATGTCTGTTTCATTTTTGTGTCAGACTTACTAGCAAGCTCATTTTAAGCTGTGGAACTCAACTTTAAACTTTGCCATTCAAGAAACAGCAGCCTAGAGCTCAGAAACCTATTAAAGATGGTAGCAAATGCCGTTGCAATGACAGCTGCTACTTCTCTCATCCCTTTTAGATGCCAGTCCAATAAGCTGTACCAGGTTTCCACAAGTGATTCCTCTGCCCTCCTCCACCCTTAGATGTTTTCAGGACCCAGCCAGACAAACCCACAGCTGACCTGACTGGTGCTTCAACAAGAAGGCTGGACTGAGTGACCTCCAGATGTGTTTCAATGTACTAGCTCCGAGAATAAAACTGTCAGAACACAATGCCTGTGGATGGAGATTTTCAGTTAGTTATTGCTTCTCAGATTAGGCAGCACTGATTGTTGAGGTTTTCTGTTGCATGGAGTATGAAAAGGCTGCCTGCTCTGGCCTTGTGCTATGAAATTGTCCTTTTGAGCAGAGCTAGCATATAGCTGCAGTACGTTGGAGATGTGTTTAAGTATGTCCTGCCTCAAAACTTGAGGAAAGTTATGTTCATCATGAAGACATAAACAAAAAATTTAATAGGCTATTCAGGAACAACCTGAGCAAACCACTGTAACAGGAATTGCATCAAACAAAAGATGACAAATAAGGATTAAAGCAAGCCATTCTGTACAAATGTCTGTTCACTGAAGGTTGGTTGCAGCTCAGCACTCTACAGAAGTGCAGAACCACTGGGGAGAGAAAAAAACAACAGTCCACCTGTGCAGAAAAAGGTATGTTCTGCAAAATAAGTTCAGACAATCTTTAAAGATTGGTTGAGATGAGAGAGAAAGCAGCAATCTGTGATAATTGTATAATGTGAAAAAGTGGAGAGGAATGCCTTTCAGACCAGCACAAATGTAAACAAAGATCATACAGAGTAGGTCAGATTAGAGTGCCTTGACTGACTCATTGTAATACTGGGACGCGGAGGACAGCAGGTAATCAGTTCTATCAACTTCATTTTAAAAGAAAAATCATCAACAGTAGCAAAAGAGGGAGGTTCTCTTTAGGGCAACTAATATACGTTAATGAAGTGTGGAGAGCAAGCTAGATGTTAGTTCTAAAGTAGCCTTTATTTTGAGGATTTTTAAGGCCAAATTCTTATTGCTTAGCAGTAGTGTGTCCCCTTGAAAGATGATTTAGTAAAGGTAGGAGACAATCTCCAATTCACTGTAGCCTGACTTTGAGTGACCATACACTTTATTTATTTGATTTTGTGTTTGCTATGGCTAGGCACTGAAATGTTTCCCAGATGTCTTAGCGATGTCCTTGTGTCAGCAAAGTCTATGTGCTGCAACTTCTCTGAAAGTTAATGGGTCTAGGTTGATTATGATTTGTTGTTTAACATATCCTGCAATATTTTCCTTCCCTATTAAATGTTCACGTTTCTACAGAGTTTGTTGTACAATAGCCTTTCTGGAGGTAGTGACAAAGTTACTACACATTCAGTCTATGTTATCAATAGCTTTCAAAATGAATGGCTGATTGCAGTTTAGTAGCAAATTCATGCAAGACTATATTCTTTTCTCCATCTTTGGTATCTCACTATATGCAATTGGATAAATCCAGGTCAAATTTTTCCACAGAACAATCTCTGAAATAATTTTGGCAATGTAATAAGAGGATTATCTACCCCAGCAACCTCCTTTCAGCTTTTGCGTAGAAATCAGAGGCCCTGGACTTCTTTCTAGGGCCCCCTAACTGCTTTTAAAATACGACATTAGCTTGCAGAGTTATTTAATATTTCAAAGATATTTAAACTCAGTTTAACTTAATCCTAGTCCATAATTATACTTCTGATCTTCTGAGTTTTGTCCCACATAAAGTTCCAGTCTCGACATTTTGGACAAAGCTGTATTAATCTTCACAATAAAATTCATATAGATTGTTTTTCTGCTCTGTGAAAAAATCCTGAGCATAGAGCACCAGACTAGCATGGGAAAAACACGTTCTAGTGAAATTTTTAGATAGAAACAAACAGCAAGTCGAGCTTTAAAAACTATTTTGGTGCTTCTTAGCACTGCCAGTCACACATGTCTTTTAGTATTGAGTGCCATTTTCAAGATGTCTTTAGCTCTGCAGGGAGAATTTATGATCTATAAACATGACCATAGATCTTGGTTTTATTACTGAAAGATAGGTGTCTTCAGGAGGCATTCAGAAGACCTGAATAAATGCTTAGAGTGGTAAACCATTGAATCAACCAAAGGTAACAACTTGCACAGAAACTGCTGTACATTATAGACAACTTAGACCTGATGAATTTGATGAAGATTATGTGACTTCAAGTATTTGGTATTATCTAATGGTGGCAGAAAACATATTTCTATGCCATGTCCAAGAAGCAGCGGAAGCTTTTAAAACTTATTTCCTCTAAGAAATATTGAGAAGCAAAGCCATGGAAACTGAAAGGGTAACCCAAAGGGCTTGAGAGCCCTTTCTGACGATAGCTCCCCCTCCAGAGGCACTGTGGTTGTGTGCACAGACCTTGACAGGTTCAGCCCCTACAGCAACTTCTGCAGTGTACTGACATTTTAACTGTGCTTCTCCATACTCTTTAATACCCCCACTACTTAAGTGAACAAGAATGGGATCTTAGACATAGCTTTATGTGAAATGCTGCTGCTTATTTCACTGGCACAGACATTGTTTAGCATGGACTGAAAGTTTTCTACCAGAAAAAGAGAGAACATGATATGCTGGTCCTCTTTATGTATGAACCCTAAATATTTGACTTGGTAGCATGCATGTGATTTACTTTGCATGTTACTCCCTGGTGAAGATAGAGCCATTCCCTTATTGCTATAGTTTCCAGTGTGGAAGTTGTGGAGGCCCCATCCCTGGAAGTGTTCAAGGCCAGGTTGGATGGGGCTTTGAGCAACCTGGTACAGTGGGATGTGTCCTTGCCCACGGCACGGGGCTTGGAACTAGATGATCTTTAAGGTCCCTTCCAACCTAGACCATTCTATGATTCTGTGATTTTATCATTATTTTTGATAATTGCAAGGAACAATGAAAAACCTGGCTATGACCAGTGAGAGCCTCCTGTGAGAGGGTAAAATTGTGTTCCATGTTAATGTTCATCATTAAAATAAATGATCTAGTCCTGTCCTGAGGTAAGTAGCTGAATAAATCAGCAGAATAAAATAGCATCAGAAGAAAAGCAGTTCCTTCTAGATTGATTTCAGAGGGTTTTGCTCTGCACAGGAGGCACGATTTTTGTTGCCCTGAATGTATTCCATTGTATTTCCAGCCAGAGATTCATGAAGTTAAAAAAAAACATTCAGCATCTACTGCCTGTATACATCGACATCCATATTCGTATGTTTTAGCAAGGATACTCAGTGGGGATTTATAACCCACCACCATGTAAACACTTGAATTATAACAAACCATTAATCCTACAAAGGGGGAAAAGGGAAGAGGGGACATATGGGAGGACTCATGGATAGTATAAGGGATTCAAAGACCTTGATTCATTGGTTTGTATACTGAGTCGTAGAAAAAGTCTGCTGCCGAGTTTTAGTCGACAGCCATTAAAACAGTCTTCCAGAGTGTTCCCTTGCTGAACAATTAGTATATTTAAATCAAAGCTCTTAGACCTAAGTAGGTAACCAAGAAGGTATAGACAGAAGAAAGGAAGGACTGCAATATGCAGCCATGGGGCTGGGATGCAAGACTGTTAGGTTCCCTTCCCTGATCTCACCCAGATGCACTGGAAGCCTCCTGCAGGGCAGATGGGATTAGACTGCAGCTCAACTAGGTGCCTAGTTTAACTCTTCACTGCTGAGTGTCCTGTGTATGGTTTTTAATCATCAGGAAGAAAAGAAAAAAGCAAGGAATAAACAGAGGTTTCGTCCCAGTAAGCCAGCTACCTAAGAGAAGGGAATGTAGACCAGCAAGTAGTTACATTGTACCACGGAAGGTCACCTGCAGAGTGCTGCCTCCTATGATGCTGCCTTGCAATCAGGCAGCCATGAACTCCCATGGGTCCTGCCTCTGAAGCATACAGCCTGGTTAGAGGGTTTTGCACTAAGGTATCAAGCTTTGGCCAGAACAGGGCAGACTTCTATTTACCAGTAAAGAGTGACAGAGGAATATTTAAAAGCCACAAAACATAGACACGCTGCTTGGGACATTTGTGTTTGTCAGGAATTTTAAATTATGCTGGTTTTTCCTAAACACTGTCAGAACTGGCTGAGGTCCTAAGCTAGTCTAAGTGTGTGTGTGTTTCCTCTCTTCAGGTGGATTGAACAACTCTTTATTTCGTAATGCAGCCAGCAGCTAGATTTTTTTAATAAAAATAACTGAGTTGCTTTAGGGTAACATTCCTGACTCAGTCATTATTTCTATGTAGTTAACTGAATTCTTAAGCTGAATCTGTTTAATTTGAACCATTCCCGATTTCAGGGGAAAAAAAAAAAGACACAAACCCACGATTTCCACAATCAATGCTTCTCTTAGAAGAGGGAATTTGCTTGGCAAACTCCACTTACTGACTTCCTACTAACTCAGCCTCCAAAAGGGAAACAGTTGCAGCCTTAAGAAATAACATGGGAGGGAGGAGGCATCTGTAAGCAAGTTAGGTCTCCCAAGCACTGTTGCTAAATTCATTTTCATCCTGGCATACACAAAGCAATGTAGTGCAGATCCAGTTCCTCCCTGGTGTCAAGCTTCTTCCCTTCTGTACGGATGCTCCTGTGAAGGCTTCAGTAGGCTTTAGTGAAAGAGAAGGACTTGGACATCACCTCATTGAGTAATGCTGGTGAGTGCATGTTTTTCTGCCCGCCTTGTGCCCCCTTTTCCACATGAATGTCATGGCCTGATGTTAAGCAGGCAAAAAAAGGAATTTGAAACTCTTGTAAGATTTCAGTAGAACAGTAACACAACAGTAAGTTATTAGGTATACCAATTCCTCCAACATTTCATTCGTAGTACAGAAAAGAAAACAAACAGAGGGAGAGATCAGCAGGACAATGGAAGATTTTGGCTTTCAGCAAGTATTTAATGTTTAATTTCCAAGCATCTATCAACTATATTGAGAAAAACAAATGACCCCTTTTTTTCCTGTCTTGCATCAGCTGTCTTTTGTTAGTGGTTTTTCAAACTTTATGAACTCATTGGTTTGTTAGCATGCATTAGTGTGTTAGTGTGACATTTTCAACAAAACATCCTAGTCATCCAAGATCTAAATAGCTTCCTGAGGATTCAGGCTCTGTGTTAAGATACAAGATGCTTTTCTTTATCTGCATCATCAGCAGGAGATGCTATTCCACATAAGACCCCTCTAACAGAGAAAAAAAAGCAAAAAAAAAAAATTCCTGCAGACAGAACAAGCAACATTCAAGCTGCTGCTGACATCAATAAGCCAGAGAGTTTTTGTTCTCTGTAAGTGTGCTGCAATTAATTTTTCCTTTACAATCTAGAAATTACCACAGGTGCCACATACTTTAACCTCATGCACAGTGCTCAAATCTATGGAGAAGATATAACAGATCAAATTGAGGATAATACATTCCAAGACTGGCTGAATTCTTCTGGATTTGTCCACAGCTATTTTTCCACAACCTTTAAGGTTTTATGTGACAGTGTAGTATTTCCTTTGTCCAAAGCATGGCACAGGCTGAGCAGAACACACTCTGACAAGCAAGACTGAGCTACCTTTTCCATCCACTGTAAGATACCCTGAATGAGCAGGCTGCACTGCTTATTGGAGACACAGTATATTCTCAGGGAAACACTGACTCCAGCCACAATACGTAGGCTTTGACAAGTAGATTTTGATGAAGCTTCTTTATTGATCCAGCCATTGCCCTCAAATATTTAGAAAAACACAAGCTTACTGAAGGTGCTTAAAAGTATTTGTGTTAGTTCAAGTCACAGGTGAACTGGAAAATCAGTGTGAAGCAGACATCACATCTCCTGCCCAAGGCATAAAGACTAGTCGACTGCAATGGGCACCATTCTTTGAGAAGACCTAATTGCTTGGTGTTAAAAGGATTTCTCTCCCTTTTCAGGGAGAATCAGTTCTAATCTGTGAGTTAGCCTCATGAGAAGGCTTTGGGCTCCCCTCCACATCAGATTTTTCTAGCTTCTGAAGATGCAACAGTTGTCCCTTGGTCCTTGCTGGAAGGACAGAAATGCTAAGCTTATCCATGCTTTAGCAGCCTGTGCCAAGAGCTGGGAACTCCTTGGCTGTATAATTCATCTGCACAAAGACAAATCAGACTCCTACACAACACAGCTGCGTCAAATTGGCAGGCTGTGTTTTCCCCTCCTCCTCTTCTCATAATGCAGATAAAACTGTTCTCAGGCAAGGATCTAACAAGACTCATACAAAAATTACACACACTTGCTAGTATCAACTCAGTTTTCACTGGGGCTGGGGCTTCTCTATTTGTAACCAGACGTATGTCAAACTATACACCAAACCAGCAGCACCCTAAAACCACGGACACATGTGCTTGTGCCAATGATGAACTTGATGCTGAAGTCTAAGTGGACATTTCTAAGTGTCTAACTGGGAACTTCCCCTTCAGCTTTTATTAGAAAGAAAAAAAAGGTGACAGAAAAGCATATACTTTGCATACAAAGTAAATACACACCTGACCTTTGCTGAAGTTATGGTTAAATTGTAGATTTATACATTACAAAACCTCTTGTTTCCTTCAAACTGCAAGAGATGCAAGAACAGTACGTGGGGCTGATTATAGCATAGCTGCATTTTCAGGTTATGTTCTTTCTGAACAAGTCTTGATTTTTAGTCTGATCAGACAAGCTCAACATGAAGACTCTCTGAGATCAATCCCTGAAAAAGTAGTCCTCTTCAGTTCCCAGAGGCAACTTCCCCATGGTGCTAGAGCAAAGGTTGTTTGGTGTGGGAAACTAAGCTGTAGTTCATCTGCATATTGAGTCGCTGTCCCAGGGGCAGGAGGGTCCTTCCTGCCCTCTGTTGAGGCCTTTCGTCACTCTTCACTTCAGTGTTGCAGTTGTAGGTGAAATGCTTTACAGAAGCCAAGATAATTTACAGCACACTTTGTGATGGGGTCCTTTTGAATGACAGCCTCTCCAGTCCACCTTGCAGGGCTGTGACAGAGTTCCTCTTTTGCAGATTCATACCCAACAGTTTTATTCATACCCAAATTCACTAGTGTATCGCAAACTGGCTGCTTGACAACTTCGCTGACATTTCAAATTCATAAAGTCTTAATTCAGAGTCATTACAGTAACTAAGAGGGAGCCTGATGTAGGAATAGACCCTTTTCTGGAGAGTTGTCTTTGGGATTTTAATGTAAAAAGACATCTATATTAATTGAAAGCTTACCTGGAATGGCAATATGGGTGCAAGGGCTAACCTTGTTTACATGAGCCATTAAAATGCACAGGAGTGTTTGGTATTTGCACTCAGCCTCACAACAACACTCAGCCCAGGAAGCCCCATTTTCTGGATCATTTGCCCAAGGATGTTCCTGATATTACACAAAATTTTCCTGAAAATTTGGCTCGTTTTCTAGACAGCAGTGAAACAAAGATTCATAGACAAAGCACTGCACTGAAAATGAGTCAAAATTGCACAAGAAGTTCTGGCAAGTTAGAGTAAAAGGAATCATCTGTTTGATGATCTGTTTGATGATTGTTTGAAGAAAGGTCCAAGAATAAAAGCTGTCATTTCCTGACTTTCCAATTTCTTAACCTGGAGATTACATATTTTTTGGTCTGGAAACACACATGCATACACACAGTCTTGTTAAACAAAAATTCATTATGGAATAGTAAAACCTTGTGAGTTAGTCCGTGACCTCAGTGAACTTGTTCCAACAGATATGACAGAGCTGTTAATGTTTATACAGAGTGACATGATTTTCCATACTCAGCCCTGTCTCTCTCGCCTCACATGGATCTAGAGGCCAACATTAGTTATTCAACTCCCTTTGCGTTTGGTTTCAAGCCAAGATGGAGTGTCTTGAGGAATCCTACACCTTCTTAACAAAACCTCTTGTCATTTCAAAGCTTAGTTGTCTGAGGGGAGATAGATGGTGAACAGTCATTTACTCAGCTCAGCATAAACTGGCCTGGTGGAGAACTGTAGACACCCGCATCTGTATTTTGAAGCTTCTTTTTGTGATTGTGAGGTTAAGCTGGAAAAGGGGTCTGCCTAGGCAGAAAGCAGGGGAGGTATACACGGCAGAAAGGTAGATGTGAGGTAGATGTTATTCAAACCTACTGCCTGATTTCTGTCTGAGACAAGAAGTTTGATATAGTGGCAGCAAGAGGTGCATGTCCAGCATTTATGTCAAAACATTGTTTCCTCCAATGACAGGCAAATGTCTTTCAAACTGGCAAGAGTAAAGACAGCAGAAAAGCAGAAAAGTTACAGGAGGCAAATTTGTTATTTTCAAGAAGAGGGAAGGGGTGGCCACCAGGACAACCATGATCAGTGTTTGGTTTTGTTTCAGCTTCATCAGCCTCATACTATCTCCATTTGCATCAGGTCTTTGTGTCCTTCCGGTTCTGGCATTTCAGGTTGAGGCTTTGTTCAGGAAGAAAGCACGTCAGATGGAGAAAAAATCCAAACCGTATAAAATCAAGTACAGTATTGCTAATTCTGATGAAGCATTACCCAAATAAAGCTTCCAAGGGAGCACTAAAGGCTAAATAGCTTCCAGCTTGTGGATCAGATAAGTCCTAAAGAAAGAGCAAGGGAAAGAATGGAATGGCTGTAGAGAAGGAAACAGTAAGATGGTTATGGCTTTTCAGAAATACAGGAATGTAAGAGAGAGGCACTGAGGGAGCTGCATACAATATAATTAGTGTTTTAAAAATGGCCTTTCTCCCCATCATCACTGCCTGACCTCCAGCCATACCCACCACAGATCCCTTCACTGCTACTGGACAAAATGCTGGACGGGGGCCAAGGTGGACACATTTCTTGTTTTGTTATGGAGGATAAATGCCAGCTTAAGTGCTCTGCAAGCCAAGAGGAGAACAGCTGCCTGTAGAAGGGCAAGACAAGAGGAGATTGTCTGGGCCATGAGCTCTGCTTTGTACCCCTAGGCAATAGGGCACAGGGCAGTGAAATGTGGCAGTGGAGTGGGATTCCCAGGAGGCACCCAGAGGGCAGCGCCACTCTTAGCAGCCTTTCTTTGCATGTTCAGCATAAAGGACACGTCTGGAAAGAAGAGAACCAGACAGCAGACCTCATCACCTAGCTTATCCAGACTGCCCCTGCCCACAGCTGCACAGCTCAGAGAAGCAGCTCGCAGACCAGGCACCCTCAGGGACTGCGTTGCTGCTTACAATACCCATGACAGGGAGATAACTAGGGCTGGTTACTACCTTCATCTCTTCTACCTGTAGACCACTAAAGCCCTGATCAGCCTGTGATCCAAACCCTGGCATCATCCGAGCCTCTCCCAAATAGCTCCTCTGCAGCCTCCTGTCCCTTCCTTTCTCCTGCTGCTGGTGACAGGTAATCCACCATCCAAAATGGGGTCCCACCCTCCTGCTTGGGAAAATCTGGGGACTCCCTGGGCTCCACAGACCTGCATAACCCTCAGAGCACCTCATGTACCCCTGGGCCTACAGGTTTTAAACACTGTCTTTTCCTTGTCCTTGTTTATCTTCCAGAGGCTCCTGGGTTACTCCACAGCTTCCTCCTGTTGCTCCTGCCATCACCCTCCAACAGTATCTGGGCCCTCCAGCTTTTTACAGCTGCTCTTTACACCTCACAAGCAGTAATTAATTTGACACTCACAGGCACAGCCAAGTTCCCCTTCAGAGGTTCACACTCCCGTGGACCTGGCCAGGCAGCTGGAGTAGTACAGCAGAGGTTTAGGTTCGCTCCCTCCCCCATGACTGCTGTTGTCCTGGATTCTGGCCCCAGAATCACGCGTATTCATGGCCAACAGGGCAGGAAGGATAATTTTTTAAAGCCCAGCTGCTAGAGAAAGCAACAACGGCTGGCTGAAACACCAGTGAAAGAGTGAATCTTGACAACATCCCAGAAATTCACCATCTGGGATAAAATGGTAGAATAAGCTTTTGAGGTCTGACATGAGGTCATCAAGTCAAATCAAAAGAAAACATTTCTGTACCTCTGCAGGAGTGCTCAGGGCCTGGATCACAGAAGCAGCCCTTCTTTACCAGGTTAAGCTTCACATGAGATGTGGCAGAAGATGGCTACAGATGGGATCCCCTCTTGCTTTCACTTTACACCTTGGTAACTCCACTGACTTCCTTACTGATACTCCCAAAATGCTTCTGTGTGAAGCAGAAAAAGATTTTGTGTTTTGGCCTTAGAATCAGCTGAAGTTCAGTTGAACAAAACTGTAGTTGGGAAACAAAGATTAAAAGATTAAACTAATAACTACGGGGATTTATGATTTTATTAATATGACATACTCATCTGAATTAAATTTTATTGATCAGAAATGGGGGAAATTCTTTGTTATGGGATGACATAAAGCAGATAGACTTGGCCCTTTCCTCTTCCCTTGTTTTTATACATAATTTGATTTGGTCCACATGATGTGTCTCTCTGATGTAGGACGCAGGAATTGAAAACACATTTCCCTATTTATTGCATCAGAAGATATTTATTAGTACAAGGTTGTTCCATGGCATTTTGCCAGCCTTCCTGCACAAGAATAGATGAATGATCAGTACAATAATATTGGTAGACCCATGTGGTCTCTCATGCCCTTCGGTTTTACTCTCAGATGGAACATAGATAAACTCACAAAACCATCTCCCCTGCATGCACATTGTGTACATGCATGTGCAAACATCTCTGCAAAGCCATCACTAGGGGAGGAAAGTAGGGTCAGAGAGGGCATGAATTACATTGGCATCTAATTTACTAAAATCTCATAGTCTAAAGGGTGCAAATGACAGCATCATAAAACCCTCCTGAAGTTAAGCTCCATATATTTACATCTGGAGAATTCTCTTCTATTCCATCATGGAGAATGAGAGTAAATTAGTGGGATGGAGAAAATCACATTTGATTCTGCAGCGCATGCTGAAAGGGTGGATGGAGAGAGAGAATCTTGCTTCCTGCCCATAACCTGCACTGGAAGATGTAGTCTGCTATTGTTACTGTGAAACTGTGGGAAACATTTTCTTTTTAATCATGTAACTGCCATACTGATGGTTGTTTACTGGGTAGTAGAGTAATTTCAGCAAACAGCTGTAATCTGTATGAGAAAATTAGTGTGTATAGATGGTAAGCAAATGATTGGTCACAGGTAAGATGGAAAATATTAGAAGTATGCATATACATATATATATCTTTGCAAAATTTACTTGTATTTATTATACATGCATATATTTTTGGTATTATATACACACATAAACCCTTATCTGGACTGGGTTTAATTTTCACTTTGGAAGGGTTTTTTTGGCTTGTGGTTTTTTTTTCTTTTTTTCTTATCACTGCTCTCTTCATGTCCTCCCCAGAGAAAAATCAGTTACATACTCAAACAGGATGTCAGATGAGTATTGGACTTGGAGCATCATCAGTTAGACAAGGTAAGTCACTTACATGCTTAATTTTAAATGAATCAAAAATGTCTCTTTATTGGTTCAGACTACACCAAAAGTAATTGGTGATGAAAAACTGTCCAACAGTTTGCTGTGCTGCCCCTCAGGTGAGGTGTGGGACAAAGCTGGCTGGGTTATACCAGAGTCAGAGGAGACAAGAGAGCCTTGTGGGCACATCTTTTTTCTTCAATGTCTTCTTCCCACAAGCCCTCTTCCCGTGAGTGGGTGAGCATCAGCAGAGGTGGGGGGTTCGGAGGGGAGCAGAGACCTGCTGCTGGCAGGCAGGGAGGAGTGGAGCAGCCTTGAGGACAAGGGGAGGGAAAGGTTGGAGACAGAGTGAGAAAATAAACAGAGACAAAGGCACAGGGAGTGCTATGGGTTGTGCACATGCACATGCTAGGAAGGGGGACTATTGCAATGAGAAGATGCCACCAGAGAGACTGAACCACAGGGAAAGATTAAGTTGTGAAACAGAGAGCTTTTTAAAAGAACAAAAAAGGGAAAGAGGACAAACTTGATGGAAAAAGTGAAAAATAAAGACTTTGAAAATGAGAACTTGGATAGGAACAAGGTGGAAGGGAAAAACAGAGACAGCCTAAATGGTATTTTAAACATTAAGTGGCAACATTACGTTGTCACGATGGCCTCTATATGTGCCCCTCCCCTTCTCAGCACGGCTTGTGTCAGACTGGGATAGCCTGGAAAAGTTACGATTTAGTGAGCAGAAAACTGATATGAATCTTAAATACAGCAAGAGAAAACTGCAGGAATTTCACCTTGGATATGTGTGCTAGGAGAGGGAGGGAAATTACCCACCCTGCTGGCACAGAAGGTACCATTACAATGCCAAACACAGAGTTCCTGCAGACTCCTTGGGGAAAGCAAACTTATTTGTTTTAAAGTTTGGAAAGGAAAGTTTATGCTGAAATAGTAATTTCTGTATACTTAGATCAGAATAATCTGTTGGTTTATTACATGGACAGCCTGAGACTGTGCTCTTTGTTTCTTAGGATTTCTAAATTATGTGAATGCCTATGGTACTGCTTAACAATATAATCTAGTATTCAATATTGATTTGTTTGGTTTTAGACAGAGGGGCAGATTTTTAAGTATTTTACATCCACAGACAGAGGTAACATAATTAAAACCAAAAATGTCTCAGTAACATCTTTTGAATATATTTATCATTTCATTCTTTCCTTTTCCTTTTTTCCTTTTTTTCCTTTTCCTTTTCCTTTTCCTTTTCCTTTTCCTTTTCCTTTTCCTTTTCCTTTTCCTTGTTTCTGTTTCCTTTTTTCTTTTTCTTTTTCTTTTTCTTTTTCTTTTTCTTTTTCTTTTTCTTTTTCTTTTTCTTTTTCTTTTTCTTTTTCTTTTTCTTTTTCTTTTTCTTTTTCTTTTTCTTTTTCTCTTTCCCTTTTTCTTTCCCTTTTTCTTAGTCTTTCTTTTTCCCTTTTTCTTAGTCTTTCTCTTCTTTTTCTTTTGAAATAGTAAGTCCTGTACAGATGTTATGAATATATACCTTCAGTTAAAGTAGCTATACCTATATAAGGCGGATTTCCCCACCAAAAATCATTTTGAGGGATATGACAGGTCAAAACGCATATATCTGACTCACTCAACAATTTTGTCCTGAGCCTGAAAATGAAGATAAGACAGATCAGAAGATGCTTTTGTGAGGAAATTAAGATGGGTCAGCATCTGAACTCCCATCAAAGAGGTCCCTCTGGCTGTCACAAAGGGGTCACAGAGAAATAATTGTTGGCACTTTACAACCACATAGCTTCAGTGTGGGAACATATCATTGTTATTTCAAAGCTGGGAAAATCAGGGCACAGAGAGGTCAACGTGATTCCTTCAAGGACAGATAATGAGTCAGAGGTGGACCAACACAGAGTGTTGTTGTTCAGATTTCCAGGCCAGGGTCACAGCTATTGGGTGCACCATCTCCCTTGCCCGTACCAGATGAACATTTCTAATTGTTTACCAGTTGTGGAATTTTTATTTGCACTTCTGATACAAGCCTCCAAAGACCTGGAGCAAGTCTTAAGCATCTCCATACCCATGTGGAGTTAAGTGCTAGTGAATTAAAGAGCTGTTTACATTGAGGCAAGAGTACACAAATGCAGAAACACAGCTGTATGCATTTAGGCAGCATTATGGCAGAACTGCAGTGCCATGGAGGTAGCAGGCTTTCAGCAGAGGTGGCAGTTGTGCTGAAGTGTTAGGAAGGCACTTGACAATTTACATGCTGAAAGCAGGACTTAAGCAGAGCTTGGGTCCTTAAATCCTTTGCAAAATTCAGCCCTTGAATCTCTATCTGTGCTTCTCTCTCTCTGTAATTGTGCATCGATCTCTTCTTATTTGGATACCAAGCTAGCAGCAGAAGGTCTAGTCCCACTCACAGACTTCTTGCCTTTCTTGCTCCAGGAATCTCATCAGAAAGGAGTTTGTTGCATTGGCAGCCTATACACTCTCCAGTGCTCTAATAATGACGATTTTTCCCTCTACACAAGATGTTGAGTCACTCAGATGGTGGCTTGGCAGGTTGAGAGTTGCAGTTGTGCACACAGAGCAGCCAGTCATCCACTGCAAAATGTTATTTCTGTCACTTAAATGTAGCTGTTTCCTGGGTCACTTCTAATCTTTGATGCATTTTTTCTGGTTTTAAATTGACAGAAATGGAAATTAGCAAGTACTCATGGGTCATTGTTTTTATGGCACTGCTGACTGAGGCACCATATACACACCCCATCATGCAAATATGCTTGCTACACTAATAAGACTTTGGACACATCTTAGAGGGATGCATTTTCTTTTCACATGAACCAAGTTTAGTAAACTGTAGTTTGTTATGACATAATGTGCACAGAGTTTTATGCATTTGTACAGACGTGAGCAGAAGACTCATGTGCGTTCCCTTGTAAATTCATGCCAGAATGAAAATTCGTGGTTTTAAAGAAACAGCTGAATTGTCTGTTAATTAATTTTCCCTGACAGTTCCAGTGTACGGGGAGACTTCATTGTCAGGTTAGTATTTCAGCCATGTAAAGGCTGCTGGCATTTTGGTGGGATGTTGAAGGGTAACAGAGCTGGGTTTTGCACGTGTGTTGGAAGACTTCTTTTTTATGGTCACTAACACGTAGGTCAGTGCTGAGGCATTCAGGAGCAGTATGTTGCCATACAGCTCAGTCACAGGAAGAAACCTATTTTTCCTTGTACTTCAGACCTAGAGGAGAAACCCATGAAAGGTAGCTTTTGACATTTTTTTCTAACATAACTGCAAATACAGGGTCCCTTCTTTGTTATGAAATAATGTGCAAAGAGTTTTATGCATTTGTACAAACGTGAGCAGAAGGCTCACATGCCTTTTCTGCTTTTTTTTTTGGTGCTTTTTCCACTTGCTTGTCCATGTGTCAGCCCTTCTGTGCAGGGCTACTCTGTCATTTCCTTCAGGTGAAAGTTTCGCAGTTGCACCTGCAACTCCCTGGTTGGCAAACATGGCAGGTAGGTTGGCTTTTCCAGCAGACACACAGAGGAGCCAGAAAACAGCCAACCAGGAAAACCCACAGGCTTTACTTTGTTTTCAGACACCTTACAGGTTTTTCACATCGTGTTCTTATCGGTGTTATTGTGGCTTAAACAGGAAGCTGCATACCAGTGGGGGTGGGAGGACCATATTTATAGGCGAGGGAAGGTTATTCGGCGAGGTGAGGGAGTATCCTTGCTGCTGTCTCCAGTTGTGAAGAATTTTCAGGGAATGACCTTGGAGTTTCTGCCTTTCAGAAACCATGGCAACCAGCATTTGTTCTCATAAAATAATTTCTTGTCTCTCAGTGAGTGATTACATGCCTCCTCCAAACTCTGAGGTAGAATCTCTCTGTAAAGAAGAAAAAAACAACACCAAGGAGAAAGCCTGAGTTGATCGTCCTGAAACCCTCCTATAACCTAAATAATTCACTGCATTCATCTGCTGCCAGCTGAACAACAAGCCAAAGAGTAGCCGCTGGATTATTGTCTTTTCCTGTTTCTAGGTTAGCATAATTAAGTCTGAAATAAATACAGACATCTTTGGTGAATGCCTGTTTGTCTCCCCAATTAGCACCTGACAACTTTCAGGGAAAAACATTCCAAGATTATACTGAGTCTTTTGTTGTGCAGTTTGGGAATCACTCACACAGTCATTTCCCTATTCTTAAAAATATTTTAAGAGGGTAAAGGCCATTTGCAAGTTATCCGTTCCTCAGTAATCAGTCTGTGCAATTCTGGCTGTAGCACCTTATGTATCTGGTGCTTCATCCATGCAAAAACTCCCATCAGCTGGGCATGTGAAGGAAATGTCTCTCATACATCCACACAGCTGAAAAAAGTCTGCACGGTGAAAAAACAAACCAAAATGACCACCAACAAAAACAAACACACAAACAAAAAAACCCTAAACCAAACCAAACCAAAACTAAAAAAGATAAAAATGATGGTAGCAGCTGATCTTGTCCTTGCACCACAACATGCACCACTTGTGGCCCCTCAGTGGTGAAAAAATGTGCAAAAAAGACATGAGCAAGCCTCCACACTTACTTTAGGGTCATCTCTGAGGTGGCTGGCATTTCACTGCATAGGGAGGCAGGTTGCTGAGGCAATCGACTGTGCTCTACCCATTACAGCTTTATAGCTGCTTCCTTTAACCTGAAAAAAGGTGCAGATGCTGAAAATCACGTATTTTAAGCCTGGGTCCTAAGGAAATAAGTCCTGAGAGGGATCCAGCTGTTTCTGCCTGTGAATAATCCCTCTCTTACAGTAACTTTCAGGCTTCTGGCAAAATTCGAACACATCTGAATGAGGAGATGGGAACCTCAAGGACACTGATGCTTTTACAAGTGTGCTGAGCGCTAGGAGCTGTGTAGGAAAGAGACACCAGGTTTTCCCCCTTTCCCCTGCTGCCTGTGCTCTGTCCAATGGCCCGATGCATCCCACCAGGTCTCCTCCTGTCCACTGCAAGAAACAATGAGAAGACCCTGAAGACATGGATCCAACTGCTGTCTCAGTGGCCCTTGAGAACATCGTATTTCACCTGACTGACCTCTCCTTGCAGTCTGTGAGCTCCCTGGGAAAGCTAACCCATGAGCAAGTTTGCATGCCCACTCGCTGCCTGCAGTCCCACCATCTCAGCAGCCCCCACAGCGCCCTGCTCCAAGGGCTGCCCTGGGGGCTGTGGGGGCACAGCCACTGGAGGGGCAAGCAGGCAGGGCAGTCACTGCAACAGCACCAGGGAGGACCCTCCCTATCCATTTCCCTCTGTTGGGTCTCTCCTGGCCCTTCCCTCATGGCTCAGGTGCCCTCCCTGGAGCCCAGGTCACCCCTTGCACCCCTCATCACCTGCACACCAGCCAGACTGCAAAGGCAAGATTTATGTGCTCTGTAATATCCCCAAGGCTAATACCATTTGTTGCTTTCCTTTATCAGAGACAAACCTCTCTACAAAAGACATAATTATGATTCATGACTTTATTAGCGACAATTAAATGTCATACTTGAAAACAGGCAACATAAACTCCTATTTCATTGCAAGATTGCCCTCCTGCTGCTTTGCTACTAACAGTGACTTCCCCTTGCAGCTTTAAATCACCGTGCCAGGCCATTCAGCTAAGCAAGGACTTGGAGCCCTCCTCTTGATGCCAGCACTCCCCACTGGCCCACAAACATCCCCCAAGGAAAATGCAGCAAAGGTTCATTTTTAGACAATCGGAACCCAAGTTGCTCCTGAGTCCTGACAGACACAGTGACTGGGAGACAGGTAGGTTATGGTGGGACCTGCATTGTGCCAGTTAAAGGCACTGCTGCCAAAATTGTGGCAGCAGAGGGGCCATGACCTGAAGGGGGATACGGGCTGCTTGAAGAGGCTTGTGCACCTCCATGTGGTGGACAAGCCGCCCAGTGCAGAGCTCCACTGGGGGAAAAAAAGGAGCTCTTTGGGGACTCAGATTGCTCTAGCTGCTTTGGGAGGCCCATGGGGCCCATCACAGACCCTCATTTAACAGCAACTGTGGTTTTGTCCATGGAGCATGACTGCACTGATGTACACACGTAGACTCAAGGTGTGTACCATCCCAGACCTAAAGCCTGGGAGCCTGAAGACGGGGGCTTTCCCCAGCTCCAACCAAAGGGCTTTGCAGAGGTGTGCAATAGTGCTGCAGCCAGACCCTCAGGAGCCCCATGTCTAATAGATCCCCAGCCCTCTTGGGCCACAAGTACACAGTGCCCAGATGTCTGTGCTGAGAATAAATGCTTAGCAGACACGTGCATTAGCTCCCAGATAAACTAACTCTGCAGCCTTTTCCAGCCGGTTACGAAGAAGTCGGTGTTGAGATCTGAAAACATTGCATGGGATTAGCCATGCATCTGCCATTAAAATCAATCCTCTGCACCTCTGAAAATCTCAGTTTGTAGTCATCTGCCTCTGAGACACAAGAAAAGTAAAGCAAGGAGAAGAGGAAGGGGAGAACGAATGCAGAAAAATGAATGCAGAAACTTTTCAGATATATATTGTGGCTCCATGGCATTTATTAATCATAGAATGGTTTGGGTTGGATCATCTAGGTTGGATCATTTAGATTAGATGTTAGGAAGAAATTTTTCACTCTGAGCATGGTGAGGCACTCGAACAGGTTCCCCAGGGAAGTTGTAGAGGCCCCATCTCTGGAAGTGTTCAAGGTCAGGTTGGATGAGGCTTTGAGAAATCTGGTCTAGTGGGAGGTGTCCTTGCCATGGCTAGGGGGTTGGAACTAGATGATCTTTAAGGTCCCTTCCGATCTAAACCATTCTACGATTCTATCATCTAGTTCCAACCCCCCTGCCATGGGCTGGGACACCTTCCACTGGACTAGGCTACTCAAAGCCCCACCCAGCCTGGCCTTGAACACTTCCAGGGATGGGGCATCCACGACGTCTCTGGGCAACCTGTTCCAGTGCCTCAACACCCTCACAGTAAAGAATTTCTTCCTAATCCAATTCTAACCTCTTTCAGTTTAAAACCGTTACCCCATATCCTATCACTACATCCCTGATAAAGATTCCCTCCACATCTTTCCTGTAGGCCCCATTTAGGTACTAGAAGGCTGCTATAAAGTCTCCCTGGAGCCTTCTCTTCTCCAGGCTGAATAACCCCAACCTTTTCAGCCTGTCTTCATAGCAGAGGTGCTCCAGCCCTCTGATCATCTTTGTGGCCCTCCTCTGGACCTACTCCAATGGTCCATGTCCTTCTTATGTTGGGAGTCCCAGCGCTGGATGCAGAACTGCAGGTGGGGGTCTCATGAGAGCAGAGTAGAGGGGCAGAATCACCTCCTTCAACCTGCTGGCCATGCTTCTTTTGATGCAGCCCAGGATGCGGTCAACTTTCTGGGTTGTGAGTGCACATTGCCAGCTCATGTTGAGCTTCTCATCAACCAACACCCCCATGTCCTTCTTCTCAGGGCTGCTCTTAATCCATTCTCTGCCCAGCCCGTGTTTGTGCATGGGATCCATTGATGGCAATTCTGAGTGTGACCATCCAGCCAATTCCTTATCCACCAAGCAGTCCATCCATCAAATCCATGTCTCTCCAATTTAGAGACAAGGATGTCATGCAGGACAGTGTCAAATGCTTTGCACAAGTCCAGGTAGATGACATCAGTTGCTCTCCCCTAATCCACCAACACTGTAATCCAGTCATAGAAGGCCACCAAATTTGTCAAGTATGATTTGCAACTAGTGAAGCCATGTTGGCTGTCACCAATCACTTCCTTATTTTCCGTGTGCCTTAGCCTAGTATGATCTTACTGGGCACAGAGGAGACACTGACTGGCCTGTAGTTCCCCAGGTCTTCCTTTTTTCCCTTTTTAAAAATGGTGGTTATGTTTCCCCTTTTCCAGTCAGCAGGAACTTCACCAGACTTCCATGACTTTTCAAATATGATGAATAGTGGCTTAGCAACTTCATCTGCCAGTTCCCTCAGGACCTGTGGATGCATCTCATCAGGTCCTATAGATTTGTGCACCTTCAGGTTCCTCAGATGGTCTCGGACCTGGTCTTCTCCTACGTTGGGTGGTTCCTCATTCAGTCCCTGCCTTTACCTTCTGTAACTTGGGCAGTGTGGCTAGAGCCCTTGCCAGTGAAGAGAACCATGATGGCATGACTGGCTGGATGGCTGAGGCGAGAGCAGTGGATGTTGTCTACCTTGAATTCAGCAAGACTTTTGACACTGTCTCCCATAACATCCTCATAGGTAAGCTTAGGAAGTGTGGGTTAGATGAGTGGACAGTGAGGTAGATTGAAAACTGGCTGAATGGCAGAGCTCAGAGGGTTGTGATCAGTGGCACAGAGTCCAGTTGGAGGCCTGTAACTAGCGGTGTTCCCCAAGGTTCAGTACTGGGTCCAGTCCTGTTCAACATATTCATCAATGACCCGGATGAGGGGGCAGAGTGTATCCTCAGCAAGTTTGCCGATGACACAAAACTGGGAGGGGTGGCTGACACACCAGAAGGCTGTGCTGCCATTCAGCGTGACCTGGACAGGCTGGAGAGCTGGGCGGAGAGGAACCTAATGAAGTTCAACAAGGGCAAGTATAGGGTCCTGCACCTATGGAGGAACAACCCCATGCACTGGTACAGGTTAGGCTGGAAAGCTGGAAAGCAGCTCTGCAAAGAAGGACCTAGGAGTCCTGGTGGACAACAAGTTGACCATGAACCAGCAATGTGCCCTTGTGGCCAAGAGGGTCAACGGTATTCTGGGATGCATTAAAAACAGTGTGACCACCAGGTCGTGGGAGGTTATCCTCCCCCTCTACTCTGCCCTGGTGAGGCCACATCTGGAGTACTGTGTCCAGTTCTGGGCTCTCCAGTTCAAGAAAGACAGGGAACTACTGGAGACAGTCCAGCAGAGGGCTATGAAGATGATCAAGGGAATGGAGCACCTCTCTTGTGAGGAAAGGCTGAGAGACCTGGCTCTGTTTAGCCTGGAGAAGACTGAGATGGGATCTCATCAATGCTTATAAATATCTACAGGGTGGGTGTCAAGAGGATGGGGCCAGACTTTTTTCAGTGGTACCCAGTGACAGGACAAGGGGCAATGGGCACAAACTGGAACACAGAATGTTCCATCTGAACATGAGGAAAAATTTCTTTACTTTGAGAGTGACAGAGCACTGGACCAGGCTGCCCAGAAAGTTCATGGAGTCTCCTTCTCTGGAGATACTCAAAACACACCTGGATGCATTCCTGTCCAGCCTGCCCTAGGTGGACCTGCTTTGGCAGAGTGTCGTGGTTTGGGCCAAATTGGCCTAATCCGGTGGAACGACAGATGCTCTCTCTCTCCTGCTCCGCTCGGGAGGCAAGAGAGAGAGAGAAAAAGAGACTTAAGAGTTTAGAAGGATCTAAACTACTTTAATGAAATATTGATAATAAAATAATAAAAAGAAAAATAATGAAATATATACAAAACCGTATCAAGCTCCCAGGATGACAATCACGTCACCAGCAGGTGCTG
>VFFE01009228.1:5046830-5072204 GCA_008921705.1 Burhinus oedicnemus
GCAGGTGGTTAAATATTTCTGTGGATGCTCCTAGGTTTTTTCCAGGAGAAAGTTTGACAGACACAGAAAAGGTGGGGCAACTGTTGCTGTCAAGAAATGAGACCAAAGGAAAAAATCAAATCACTAAGCAAATATGGATCACAAAGCAACTACAAAAAAAATCACAAAGCAAAAAGGTAATTCCTAGCTTTGGTCCACAGCTGCTTTAAACTTGTTAGTTATGTAGGTAGGAGGGAGTGAACCGGGTGGATGACTTGCCCTATAACCCTCATTTTGCTCCCAGAGCTCACCTGTAAGGGGATCCAGCAACACACCTTCCTAGGAAGAAAAACGAGATCTGAAAGTGAGTTGAGGGTAATAGCATGGCAAACTGAGAGACAGAGAACCAGCACAGGGAGAGAGAAGGAGGGATGTTATGAAATGACAGCTGATGCTAGCACGTTTCCACAGGCTAAGACAACCAGGAAGATGAGTGGGGAGAGGGGGAGGAGGGAATGTGAGGAGTCAGACTGCTGAACAGGCGCTGCAATTGCTCATCCTTAACTTTGTAGCCAGTCCCAACATTTCGTTCTTCACTTGATCATTTATTCTTACCAGTTAAGCGGAAACCTGAAAAATTCCCTTTAGTACCAAAAAGCCTTTTCGTTCCAGCCAAACCAAAATTTTGGTTTGATTTTGCAGCCAGTGTAACAAAAGCAGAGGAAAGAGCACTAAGCTCTCTTGCCCAACATCCTGTGTCTGACCCCTTTATGCAAACAGTATTGGGATGTGCAAAAATATGTTATTCAATGAAGAAACCAATTCCTCAGATCCCACAGCTGAGGAGAATGACTTTCACAACACAGGTATTTTAACAGCTATAACAGCAGACAGTGAGAAGGCTGTGAAACTAAAATGGAGGGGAAGTTACTCTGTGTTTTTAAGCATTTTAAAAATAGCCATGCAATATGAAAACACCAAAATACAGAATGAGATGGAGTATGGCAGCCACAGACTAGTGTGCATGCTGGGGAAGAGGGTGAGAGAGTAGAAATGCTGTGGTAAGAGCTGCTTGCAAAAACAGTAAGGGAATAGGAAGCCAGTTTCATTTGCACATGACATTCCTAACCACTTGTGACCAGCAGTGCTTCAAGATGCACAAACACCTGGCATAATCAGGTCAGTCGTGTCTAGGTGCAGAGACAGCTAGATCAGGCTTTGCCATGCTGTAGCTTTCACCAGCAAACCGTGGCCATCACAATACCGGAGTTCAGGAGAGGAATATAAAAAAATCTGCATCCGAGGGGGTAACAAAAATACCCTATTGCCAACAAACTGAACGGGCTATAAGGGCTGCCTGCACCTCAACCTCCCCCTGCTCCCGGCAGACTGCTTGCATGAGTGGATCTTTGACTTCAGAGGCTGGTGTGAATAAGCAAGGGAGCTCAAACATGTTTGAATATAAACTTAATTGTCTGTACAGCAGAACATGTAAGTCCACACAACATAGTGTATGTTCAAACTGAAACTACCACTCAAAGATTTCTGTAGGTAGGGAAAGACTGTGGGATGGCAGCCTGAATGTTAGGTAGCTTCATCATCTCCACAATGTCAAAACATCATCTTACGCTCAAAGAGGACTCTTTGATTAATCTAATTAACACTATTCGGCCTGGTATGTGAGGCAGTAGGTGTGTCAGGCTGGAGTTTTCACTGGCTCCTGCTGACACAAGGAAGGGAAAGGGTGCTCCTGGCAGCAGAGCTGTACCAACATGAAAGCAGCAGGAGTGTGGGGACCGGCTCCCTGGGTCGCTGGCTGGGAGTCTGCAGCTGCACATGAATCACTGTGGTCACTTGGCCCTGCAGGGGTCAGTTCTTCAGCATCGACGAGAAACGTACTGCTAGAGGAAGACGACAGAGTGTTTTCTGTAGAGATTTCAAAACCTAACGGTGGTAATTTGTTTTACAGTCACGTCACCAGGTCTCAGACAGTCCCATCAGTGTCCTCGCACCAGAAAAAGCAAGCAGTAACACCTTCCTGTTGTGCTGTTCTCTTTTTGTTTTCACAATGTAACAAAGCAACCTTACTAACAGGAGCAGAGGAAGTTAATCTGGTTTGGCTTTGTTTTGAATAGGAAGTTTGCAGGTCCCTGTGACAGCAAAGAGAAAGCTTTCCTAGGTGTAAACACCAGGCCCAGGATAATCAAGTTCTTGAAATTGGCTTCATTTGTATATTGAATCAAATATTCACTGAAGCAACTCTGTTTCCTTCTTTGGTGTGCATAAAAGGCCATATAATTTATTTTTCATTTGATTTAAAATGAAATGCAGACAGACTGGCTAGTTAGCAGTAGCACAAGACAGGTAGTACAAACGGAATTTAGATGACATCTGATAAGAAAAGAAGGACATTTTTTCCACATAGGCATTCAGAGATTTTTGTACCGACACATAGGAGTTCTTGCAGCCTTTGATGCAAATTATTCTGAAGAAACCTTAGTGGTAACAGAATTGTAGTCATAACCAAAATAATTAGATTTTGCCTTCAACTGCTGGCCTTCAGCATTTTAAGCATTCTCTACAGATTGCTGTAATTTCTTTCTTGCCTATCACAACAATATCAGTAAATAGCTTAGATCCAAATACAGTGCCTTATGCTATGAATGGAGATAGATCAATAAAATGGCATAGAAAATAACTTACAAAACAGCAGTTATTGAACAATGTTAGTTGATTATTTAAGGTACTCATCCACTTCCTACATTCAATCTCAATGTATCTCGTAATTTATGAGGAAAACTATTGTATTTTAATATACACTATACTTATTGCAGACCCTGTAATATTTGTAATATAATAAGACCTCCTAGCAACTTTCAGCTGGGGTAGCAAAGAGTGTTAGCCTGCCAAGGACATTACATCATACACTGGCCCTGGTTAGCCAGCAAAAATAGTACCTTATGAGAGAGTTGTGGTAAAGATTAGATTTTTATATCATAACTCACAACAGAACACCTCCACCTCAGGAAACAAAACGTGACAGCAATTGACAGAAATATACCGTATTTCTGGACAGTACCTGAAGGAGAATATCAGATGTCATCCTGACGGGGACAGGATGACAAACTGGGCTTAACATTGTTAAGTGCTGAAAATGATTTAGAAGCAGTGATTCCAGGATCTGGCTTTCAATGCCATCTCAAAGGCAGCACGTACTATATGCCTACATGTCCCCTGTCCCATTATTGCTTCAGGAAAGATGCCCCTTTCGTTTCTTTTTATGGTAATTAGATGTTTCCTGGGATAAACCCTATGGCCCTCGAAGGCTCCTTACCATGCTCGCTGTCTGGTATTTAAGAAAGACACACCACCTGCAGGGGTAGCAATTCAGGGTTTAGTTTGTTTCTTCTTTCCGAGTCCCGTACCTGCAATTTGAACACTCCTCGGCCTCCAAGTTATCTTTTCCGCTAACATGCCAGTTACGCTGTCGGCTAGGGTGAGCAGGCCTGGGAGCTACCCAAATGTGGTGTTCTTTGGTGCCCTCTTTGGGACTGAGAGCCACAAAGCCCTCGGGGACACCGGGGTGGGTGACGGACGGAGGGCTGGGAGCAGAAGGCGTGAGAGCAGGCTGGCCCCCTTGCAGCAGCAGTGGAGCAGCTGCTCAGCTGGAGAGAGACGGGTTTATCTGCCTTGCTTTACATGAACTGTTTGCACATTAAAGCTTTGGGAACAGTTCTCAGACCAGCTGTACTAGCAAGGGGTTAAACCACACAACAGGTTGCCCTGAAGAACTGAATTACCTGGGCTCTGTTTGCAAAGTATACCCACCCCTGCGTTCTCCTGGGGGATTACCCCTTTTGTGCAGTCCGATCGTGTATTTAATTCTCTCCAATTAATTAACTGAATACTCGTGCCTGGAAAGGGGACCTCTGAGAGCAGCTCTAACAGCAACTGGAGAGGCTGTTTGCCAGGTTTGGTGGGGGTTTGCCAAGCTTGCATCACTTTCACATTTCCAGGCAATCTAGCCTACTGGGACTGACAGAAGAGACGGAGGCCAGGAAAGAAATCCTGGGAACCCTTTACACCACCTGGCCTTGACTTGGTCTGCTGTCAGAACCCAAGTAAAAGGCATCTGTTTGCGATGCTGTCCTAGAAGTAGGATGGAGCTATGGGGACCAGCTTATAGGAAAACTGCTGTGAAGTCCCCATGTCATTTGCAGTGTCTTTCCTTCTGGAGACTCCCTTGGAAAGGGCAGTGTCTCCGAGCCTGCTCATAGACAGGCACCCAAAAAGCAGTATCTTGTCTTCAAACAAAAACCTTGTTCATGTGTTGGAAGGTAGGACAGGACCTGAGGGTGCACAAATAGTGCATGTGTCTTTGTCATAATAGCAATTAACACATAAATTAGCGCTTGCTCTGATATGAGTATTTAGCGTCTTAAACATAATTGCTTTGAGAAAACCAAGGAATGGATCAGTTTGCTTATTTTGGGCTTACAATAATATGGCCAAAATTGAGACTGAATTCTTCACAAAAGATAGTAGTATTTCAGAATTTGTCTGTGGAAGACATCCTGTAAATCAGTCTTTTTACTCAGATTGCAGTGTTGAAACATCTGCACTCGGGATATTTGAAGTTACAACCCACAGCTTATTTGAAGTTTCTCTTATTTAATTATTAAGTCCGTATTAGTAGATGTTAGCACTGGCTTGCCAGGAAATACACAACAACAAATGCATGACACATCATCCGCACAGCAAACCATTCGGTGAATCACACGCACCTAAAGGGGCCATCTTATCAGCGTGTATAAATACTTGAAGGGAGCAAAGCTATCTGAACATGGTCCTGGGCAGCCAGCTCCAGGTGGCCCTGCTTGAGCAGGGAGGTTGAACCAGATGACCTCCAGAGGTTGCTTCCAGCCTCAGCCATTCTGTGACTCTGTGAAAAGCTGTATTGCTTTCAACAAAATTAATCCTGTACAAAAGAAGCACACAGCTTGTTCCTTGCAAGGACAACAATGCTTATTAGTCTGTAATGCAACATCTCTCACAGCCTGTATCCTCACCTGGAGAATCTTGTGCTAGAACAGTTCTTTGGAAGTCAGTGATTTTACGCCTATTACATAAACAGAGGATGTGGTCCAGGATCTTTTCCAGTGTTATTGAACAATGTTATAAAGGATGTATGTGAAATCAAACCAGAAAGTGGATGTGCATAATTTTCTCTCCATAGTGACAAGATACTATAACCTGCCTTCTATTCATACACGGACTGCACAGACTGGCAGGCAGAAGGAGAGCCTTACTTCATCAACATTTTTTATCTTAGATTTCATGTTCCATAGAAGTCCAGTGCTGCTTCCTTTGAAATCAGTGTTTAAATTATCATTAAGCTTAATGAGAGCAGGACTGGTCTACCTGCCTTAATTTGAAAAGTGAGTCTAACACTAAACAGCTGAAATGAAGTAAAAATATTGTGCAAGTCTTTTCTGTATTCAGCATGTTGTTACGAGTGTCTGTGGACATAGTCAGGGAAGAATGTTAACACAACAGGCTATTAGCTCAGAATTAATTGTTCCCTGTTGTTAGATTAGTGCAAAAGGAAAGGTATAATGTTTATCTGCAATGCACAAGACATGAGGCCTGTGATAATGCTATGTTTTGTTTATTTCTCCACAACTCTTCCTGTATGTGTTCAACATTTTTCTGAGGGACATTAGTGCTGTTACCCTTTTTTCCCGTCCCTGCCTCCGTGCATCAGAAGGGAAAGGCTTGGTTTTTAACTGGTACACATGCATCAGCAGACCAATTTTCTAAAGGCAAAATCACTAGATGTTCACACTGGATATACGCTAACACAAACTGGAGTTTTAATCAACAAGGTTATGCTGCAGAAACAGAGTAAATGAGACTCTGATTGACTGGGCAATGCTAAGGACTACTGCACAGCTGTGCCAAACATAAACTGGGTTAGTGTGAATTAAAGTCTTGGATATGTCTTGCTTGGACAAGAGATGAGGCAGTGTGTGTCTGTGAGGCTATCACATTACCAGTATTGCTCAGCGGGGTTCAGCAGAGCTATACTCCAAGAGTGAATTCATCCTAATGCTTTCAGATCATACACATTTACCCTGGAATGGTGTTGCTTGAAGTTTCATGCAAAAGGGAATTTATAAGCTCATTGACATGGGATTCCTTTTTGCTTGTTTTATGAAGGTAAAAATAAAGCTGCTGTAATTAGTGCAAAGGTTAAATACCAGAATCAACTATTAAGAAATGATGGGTTCTTTATTTCTTGCCCTCACCTGATCAAGAATAGATTTTTTTTTCCCCAAAGGCAATGCTTTCATTAGACACAAGTTGCAACACTCCACGCAGAGTAGCTGGGCAGAACTGTATGGTGTGCATAAAGCACGAAATCACTGCAAGTGACCTAGTAGTGCCTTCGGAGCTTAAGTTCTATTGAATGCAGGTAACAGAACCCAGCTGCATTACACTGCATAGGATGAAATGCCTTTGGACTGACATTTCCCCTAAATTAAAAAACAAACAAACCAACAAACAAAAAAACCAACAAACAAAAAAACCCAACCCAAAACCTAAGACTAACTACTGTTTTGTGCATCTGATCAAGAAAACAAAAGATTCCCATAGAAAACTATGTCTAAGATGACCATGACTTAAACACAGTGTATGAGATAAACTCCCAAGAAAGGAAGTAGTCTAGGAGACAAAGCTGTAAATAAAGATACACATTTGGCAATTACTTTCATTTTTTTTTTATTCAGGCCTTTACCCCACTACTTGTATGACAGTATTACAGCCAGAAGTTAATCTAATTCTTAGCAGGACACTGCATAAACTACTTATGCTGGCTAATTGTTTGTCCTTTTACTGCTCTGCTATCTCTTTCTTATACTTACAATGACACCCATACAACACCCCCACCAATGTCCCCACTACAATGCATAATATTCTAATCCTGGAACACTGTGCTCCTGTTCCCTTCTCATTAGATTGTCATCATCAGAGCTCCAGAGTACCACTCATGTCAGACAAGACAGGGGTTTCTCAAGCAGCACACACAAAGGAGGTCCTTCCCAGTAGTCTTCTGTTTCATTAGCTTGTAGCCTGAGGAACACAGCATATCCTCATTAAAAAAGCCTAGATCATAAAAAATGGTTGTCCTCCATACTGTGTGACATGGTCATGTCCTCAGATGTTTACTGAAATTCACTTCTTTCATAGCATAGCTGCCAAATATCTTCTCTGCCACTGCAATGCATAAGAGGAGAGAAAGCCCTGCATGGAAAAATCCCAGAAAGATTTCCCTAGATCATCCTGTTAATTTTATCTGTGTCTATTTTGAAGACTTCAAGCTAGTCACAGCAGAAACAGTGTTTTATTGGTGTTCAGTTAAGGCCAAACATGTTACTTCTTTACTAGATAGTGGGTCAGTAAGCACGTAATGGCTAAAGTGTCACCTCAGGACCAGGGTACAGAAATAGAGAAGTATATTAGTTTCCTTGTCCTACTTAGGTTGCCTGGATGTGTCACAAAGATAAATGCATTCACCAGAATCTGAATTAACCTACTTCGTTAATTGGAACAAAACCATCTACAAAGACAAAACATTTCACTTTATCATCTTTTTCCAGTGGCAGCTGTCCCTCATCATGAAAACATAGGTGAGAGAAAGATGAGTGTCAGCCGTTCGGGAGTTTGGGACGAATGACGAGCATATTTCTACTGTTTCACAAAGGCAACATCACGCAAAGAAAAACAACTTCTGAGAACAGCTTTGAACAGCATATTTCCAGGCAAAGGCTGCTGGTTCACTGATTCTCCTGTTTCCCATGGCCTGACATGGAAAAGCTGCGGCATGACTTTCCAAAGCATGAGGCACCTGCAGCTCTCAGAGTACTACCAGCCTTTGCACCTTTGATGTTGCTCACTGGTAAGCCAGAAATGCCACAGGTTACCTGGGCATCCACAGTGAAGTCCCATACCTACTGACATTTGTCAGAAATACCTGACCTTGCTGGGCTTCTGCACAGACTAGACTTCCAAATGAATCACAGAAAGTGCCCCTCTGCACCGTTAGGTGCATATAAAGTTAAAACCTCAGAAATCCACTGGAAATCAAAAGCTGAGCTTGAAAATACTAGTCTTTTTAGACACTTCCTAATATATCTCACCTGATAGTCTAGCTTTTTTTTCTTCCCACTTAAGCACACTCAGCTTTTTTTATTCCAAGCAAATAATATAGTTAACTGCAGTGATGGTATGGTTTATAAAAAACATTTGATTTTGCTCACTGTAGCTCAGCAGGTATAGCAGTAATACAAGAATGAAAAGAGTGACAGAGCAATGGGATGTTAAGCAAAGTTTCTTTCCAAGCAGAAGGTCTATTGACTCAAGAATCTATTGGCTCAAGAATCGATGGAAAAAGATATGTGGTTTTGGCCCAAAGAAGTCGCTGTAGTAATTCTCCTTAAGCAGGACTCCACCCATGATGAACAAAAGGGATCCACGCAAAGGTAAAATATTAATGATAAGCCTGGGGAAAGCTCCCTATTCATTTGGCCTTTGTAATAGTAAAACAGGGACAAACTGAAAAGAAAAGCATTTCAAATCAATACCAGGAAGTGATTTCATACAGATAACAGGCCCATATGGAACCCATTGCCATAAAATAAAAGTGAAACCAATAGTTTAGGAGGATTGTGGAAGGATTGAATAACAGATATTGGCAGCATGGCATTCTGCTACAGGAGGTTAGTGAAGACTAATTACTATCCAAAAAATCATTGTGCCATCACCACGAGAATGATAAAAATAATAAAAGGCTCCCCCTTTGGGCTGAGTAATTAGTGACAGTCTTTCTCGCACATTTTTCTAATACTTGCTTCTGTCAGAAACAGACACAGAAGCAGGACAGGTCCAACCCACTCTGGCTGCGTGTGGCTAGTTTAGTAGTTTTTACTCATGTTTTTGCCTTTCTTTGTTAGGACAGTGACCAAAGAAGAAGTGGTCAAAGGTGAGGAATATTTCCTCAACTCCTACAGCAAAAGGCACCTCAGTTGCTGAAACAGTCCACTCATAAAAGAGACGTCACTTGGTGGCAGTCAGCTCCATTATGGTTATTCCTAAAAATAAAGCAGATTTGCTTGTAGTGGTGGGCATTTGAAGATGCAGATACTGACAAAACAGCACCTCCTTTATCTTCACATTTTCCTCTTGATGTCTCGGTAATGCTTCCATGTCAAATATTTAAAAGAAAGCCATCTTTTCCCAATCAACATATTTCCTCCTCCAGAAATGCTAATGGAGACTCAGCACCAGAATAAGAAAGAAACACAAAGAGGGCAGCAGCGCTGTACTTTCATCTGCTACAGCAAGCAGCTGTCAGCATTATTATAAAAATTACCTAACAGACAGGCATTAAGATTTATGCTAAGTAAACATTTCTTGAATCTGTTACATACAGCAGGAACCTAGTTTTTCTCTGGTCATTGCTCTGAGTAATTATTTCCCAGTCTTTCTTTCCTACTGTACATACGTATATCAAGCCAGTCACCTCCTTGTGGAAGGCCATCAGGTTGGTCAGGTGTGGTTTCCTCTTCATAAGTCCATGTCAACAACTTGCAGTCACCTTCTTGTCCTGCACAATGTCTGGAAATGGTTTCCAGGATTAGCTGCTCCACCACCTTCCCAGGGATTGAGGTGAGGCTGAGCTGCCTGTAGTTCCTCGGATCCTCCTTCCCCTTCTTGGAGACAGGAGAGACACTTGATTTCTTCCAGTCCTCAGGATCTCTCCCCAGTCAAACCCCTCTCATCCACACCCTTTAAAAATGGTTGAGAGCAGACTGTAATGACACAGGCTAGCTCCACCAGCACTTGTGTGGGCATTGCATCAGGCCCATGGATGTCTGTAGGTCCAATTTATTTGTATTTTCCCTAACCTGATCATCCTCCACTGAGAGTAAATTTACTTTGCCCTGGACTTTCCCACTGGTGCCTGCAATCACTAGTGAACACAGAGGTGAAGAAGACATTGAGTATGTCAGCCACCTCTGTGTCCTTTGCCACAAGGCCCCCTGCCCAGTTTAGCAGTGAGGCCACATTTTCCCTAGTCTTTCTTTTACTGCTGATGTCCCTGTGGAAAAATTTCTTGTTGCTGTTCGCATCTTTCCTGAGCCCATCCCTCCATGGTCAGACAGCATTTATATATTCCTCCAGAGCCACCTGTCTCTCCTTTCACCCCCTGTACACCTCCTTTTTATGTCTGAGTTTAGTCGGGAGCTCCTTGCTCATCCATCCAGGCCTCCTGCCCTCTTCGCTTCATTTCTGCCTGTTGGAATGGACCATTCCTGAGCTTGGAGGAGGTAACCCTTGAATATCCACTAGCTCTCCTGGACTCCTCCTCTCTCCAGGGCCATCTCCCATGGGATTTTTCCACACAGATCTCTGAACAGGACAAATTCTGCTGTCCAGAATTCCAGGGTTGTGGTCCTGCTGTTTGCCCCATTCCATCCTCTCAGGATCCTAATCACCATCTCAAGGTCCCTGCAACCAAACTTGTCCCTGATCTTCACATCCCTGATCAGTTCCTCTTTGTAAATATCAGGTCCAGCAGAGCACCTCTGCTCCTTGGCACCCTGATCACATGTGTTGGGAAGCTGTTGTTTATTCTTGCATCAGAAATGTCTTGAACATCAAGTCTATTGCTGCAAAAACACAGTAGGTAAAGAACACTTCCTTTTGGAGAGAATAGCTTGTAATTTCATAGACAAAGTCTCGTGTCAGCGTCCCTGCTGTTGTAGTGACACAGCTATGCCGTTCCAAAAAAAGCTCTTGGACCATCTTGTGCAGTATTCTGCACAAACTGCTGCTCTCTGTTGGCTCTCTGTTAGCTGCATTTATCACCATCCAAGCTCTTCATCAGCTGTAGGATGACATTCAGTCATCCATTTTCCTTAAAAGTCAATCTCTTCATGCCAGTCTTGTAACACTCACGACAGCTACAATTTTGAACCTCTTTGTAATCCGTGTTGCAAACAACAACTCTAGGATTTACTTGGCTTAACTTTGCTATAGAGATAGTGTAGGGTTCTCTTGAGACCATATTCCACAATAAACTGAGATTTTTATTCAATCTGCTTGGCTGCAAACTAGATGAACCAATAGATATGATAGAAAAATGCATTACAGATACAGAATAGTCAGAAGAATTAAGGCATCCATATGGCATATGAACTGGACTCTGGGAGAGAGCCACCTACAAGGAAAAAAAAAAAAGATAGCTTTAACAAATGACTCAGCAAAAGTGAGGTGAAATTTTAGAACAGCCAGGAAGTATGGAGGCAAAAGAGAATTTGGTCAGTGCTCCTCAGTGCAAATAGTAATGGCACTGAAGTCTGGAAGTCAATGTCAGGATTTGTGGAAACAGCAATTGAAGGTATCATAAGTTGTCAGAATGTGCATACAAAGCATGACACCAGATCAGTCAGACACTCTGACACAGGGGCTAAATCTTAGTTTTACTTTTTTCAACTTACCAAAATACTCCTTAACTTAAAGATGAAATTTCTTTAACAGTTATCCTTCCCCTAACTTGCATGTCTTCGTCGGCAGAAAAGAGCTGCCGCTTCCTGGACATAGAAACCAGAAGCTCAACAGGATGCTGTAGGTTACTGAACCATCATATGCAATTCTAGAGGGAATGCAATTCTTTATTAAACTGAATTGAATAGGTACGGAAAAGCTGGGTGAAGTGCCAGGAAGGAAGTATGGGCTGGATACTCCTGCCGTTCCATTCTTTAACTGCTAAAAAACACTCTTTCAGGCACTGCCAATTCCTCTCTACAGCAAAGAAAGAAAATTGTAAGATCTGTGTTACCAATGAAAATGCCCAAACACAGGGATATGGCAAAAGCAAGGCTGTCTGATAATTTGCTGCATTAGAGGTATAATTACCTCTTGCAGGACCAACAAGGGGCCTGTACGCAAGTATGCCTTTCAATGGGTCACAGTCTGGTGGTGATGTTTAGCGTATGCTCCAAGGACTTAGCACTAAGCCTGCTTGGCCCCAGGCTGTGATGCTGACCAAAGATGCCAAACTAAATGAGTTAATTCCCAAAGCCACTTTGTGGGAAACTGGGAGAAGAGGTCAGAGAAGGAGAAATGGTAGGCTGAAAGAAAGCATGAGGGGAAAAAAGGGAGAGAGAAAGACACCTGCTTATAATGCCTGATTAAACAACTCAGCTGAACTCTTACAAAAAAGAAAACCAAGCCCTCTGACCAAACTTGGGCAGAAACACATAGTGAAAATTCAGGGCTATTGTGGCTTCTAACAGAACTGGTTTGTGTGGACTTAATTTATTTTCTTAATTAGTTTATATATACAGCTCTAAACACAAATATTCAAGAAAGCCAACTTCATACAGGCAAAAACTTACAGACCTCCCAGAAAGACTTTAGTTGGCACTAAGGGACAAAAACACTGCCACAAACAAAGCACTTTATTTCAGTGACGTGCTGCAGCCAGAAAAGAAAAAGGAAACGGCAGATATACTTCTTTCCAGACTCGAGGTCAACTGGAGAGGAAGGAACTTCTTTCAGCCTGATCAGGCTCTTCCAAGACCTGAATGCCAGCCAACTTTATTATGCCAACTAATTAAGACACAGGCAGAATGAAGCTTTGCTCGAGCAGCGGGATCCCACCACAGGATTCAACAGACTACCAAGTCACACGGGGTAAGACTCCAGGGCTGGTGGTGACCCACATCCACGTGCAGGCTGCTGGTCCTGGGCAGGGGTGTCCTCAGGGATTTTATCTTCTTACATTCTGTAGAGAATGTAAGCAGAAAAAGCAGAAGCAGAAAAAGGGTGCCTTTCCCTTTCTTGCCTGAGATTTCAGATTTTTGTACCATTAAAAGATTCAAAAGCTTCTGTAGGTTATGATGGTCAGCTTTGCTGTGCGATTCCTTGATCGACCCCCAGATGCAATTCTGTTATGGAAGGAATATTTCAGCTTGTTTTGACCTGGAAGTAAGGAAAGAAATGATTTTTTATTTCTTTGGGTTGATACAGTAAAGTGGCTTTGAGTTTCTTGGCAATGAAGTCAAAGTTTATATTCTGTCTGCTATGAGTTAAAACGAGGAATTCTGCTCCAATGAGAAGTCGTGGTCATCTGAAGTTACTATCTTAAGAATTAAATATATTTCACCGGCTGGCTTCTGCATTATGATTACCATCGCTGTCCTGCTGGTGAAAAAGAAGACTGGAATGAGAAAAACCCTCTCCTTCCAGACCTGAGGACAAGGAACAGAGAGAAGAGAAAGTAACCAGGAACAGCCCAAGACCAACACAAGCTGAAAAGTTTGCAAACAGGAGCCCCTAAATTTGATTTCTAGCCATACACTGACTCTGGGGACTTGTGGACTTCCCTGCTGATTAAGTTTTTGACACTTCTGGCTTTTGCTCTCTGCTAAAGTTTTATTTCCATGGAAACAGACACTGTATTAGTGAAAACAAGGAATTAGGTTCTAAAAATTGACGTTTAAAGAAAACCCACCTCTTGGTATGTGTTCATGTAGAAAGGGACTATTTGAACAGCAAACTGCATCTACACTGCATCTTAACAGTTGGACTTGATCTTAAAGGTCTTTTCCAACCTAAACAATTCTATGATTCTACACGGTCCATCTACCCAGAGACAGGTAAAATTTAGGATTGCAGCAATCAGCCTGGTTTTACACACATTTGCCACCCACGGAAGGGTTTCAAAAAGGCTATTCTCAGTTGGCTGTTAAGGATATTGTACTACCTCAGAGCGTGAGCGGCCAGTGGGGGTTTGGTCAGGGAATGCACAATTGTATCTCACTTCACTGCTTCATCAGTACAAGTTATTGACATTGACTGGTCAGTGCATGAGTTTGCAGCATAGAACTCTTCAGAAATTCAGATTATTGCCCCCCAGCTTCAGTGGTACAGTTTAATTTATTAAACTCTGTTGTTTTCCTTCACTTTAGGCTTCTAATTATAATCACCCTAAGCAGACCAGGATGGGACTGTGACTAAGAAAGATCAAGACGAGACATTATGAAAGGTTTTGTACCAGCAAAATAATTTAGTAGTGACAAAGTATGGAAGGTGAAGACAGCCTTGGAGTTGAATTCTCCCTTCTGCTACCTGGTGCTGGAAGCAAATCACGAACTTTTGCCTGTGGCTGGGGTTCCCTCTGAGCCCTGGGAAATGGGTGCCACCCTTCTTGCCTCGGGGTAGCTGGGAGCTTGAGCATTGCGTGCATCCTCAGACCGCTCCACCCTGTGCCAGGGTGGCAGCAAGGCAGCGCTGTGGGGCAGAGGGGACTGGTCAGTGCTCTCTCATGGTTTGTTCTTCACACAACAAAGCCCTGCTGGCATCTTCTCAGGTCCTCTGGATAAGGTGAAACAACACAAGCAATTACTTCTTATCTATTTGCAACGTTAAAAAAAAACCAAACCCTAAAGTTTGGTAAACTGGAAGACCCTGAGCTGTCCAAACCTCAGCAAGGGAGATCTCCCCACCTGCCTTGGGACCTACTTTTAAGCTGGGCTCTTGCTTTTGGTCCTTGCCTGAGCTGTGTCACCAGTGGGCCCTGTCTGGCCATGGGCCCCACTGAGCTAGGGTAACCTGTGGGCTGACATCCGAGCTTGACCTTGGCCATGTCCCCGACCCCATGGCCAGGCCCTGGCCGTTCCCACGGGCCTGCCCTGCTGCCACCTGTAGCTCCCAGCTCTCCTGCCCTTGCCCTGCTCTTCGTTTTCCCTCCCTGACAGGCCTATTCCTGCGCTCCAGAAACATCGTCTGGCCTGGACACGTCAAATTATGCCTTAATTTCTCCCCATAATACGTTACAATTGCATTAATTTACAAGGAGGAAAAAATAGTTAAAGATCCTGAAGTACATGGTCATTAATCAAATGACTTCCTTATGCAGTAGTCATTGTTTTATGTAACCTTCTTTTAAGTTTGCTAATGTTTTCAGTTGTTGCACCATATCAAAGCCTGGGTTATGTTTCCAACATGCTGAGATGGCACAAAACCACTCCATTGCTATGTATGTATTTAAACTCAGGATCACCTCTGTCATAAAACCAAGAAGCTGATGGGTTGCTTAAGGAAGTATTACCACAAAGCATATTTGTCCCACTGAAACCCAAGAAAGCTAAGTACTTATACCCCCTAAATTTTTGTTTGTTTGTTTATTTGTTTGCTTAAATCAATTTTCTTTGGTAATGTTTGCTTTTTGATATAATCCAAAAATTCCCATCAGGGTTGAGATACAGCAGTGCTGTACAAAGATTCTTGGAGAAATGTTTCCTCTTCCTTGGTCTATTAAAGTCTAGAGAAGAAATAGATGCATTTCTGTACCAAGAGGGTGGTTAAAAACTGGAACAGACTTCCTAGAGAGGTGGTGGATGCCCCAAGCCTGTCAGTGTTTAAGAGGCATTTGGACAATGCCCATAACAACGTGCTTTAACTTTTCGTCAGCCATGAGGTGGTCAGGCAGCTGGGCTAGATGATTGTTGTAGGTCCCTTCCAACTGAAATGTATTGTATTGTATTGTATTGTATTGTATTGTATTGTATTGTATTGTATTGTATTGTATTGAATTCTATTCTATTCTATTCTATTCTATTCTACTCTATTCTATTCTATTCTATTCTATTCTATTCTATTCTATTCTATTCTATTCTATTCTGATGTGTTCTCTTCTGTTCTATTGTATTCTATGACAGTGGAAAGCAATGAAACATAAGGAAAACAGTGAAGGTAACAATTGAGCAAACAGGCTTTTAAACTATTTTTTTAAACTCTCAGTTAAGTGCTTCTAAACCAAAAGGTAAGTATCTTTTCTAGCATCTAGTAATGCCACCTGTGTCTTAGTTTTATGTCCTCATGTTAATTTTCTTCATGTTTAGTTGGTTTTGTTTATTTTTGTTGGTTTGGTTTGGTTTGGGTTGGGTTGGGTTGGGTTGGGTTGGGTTTTTTATCTGTTTTAGGTTTGGGGTTTTTTTCCCCCAGCATGTATATCACAGAATAAATGAACTCCATGGCTTTATTTATTTTTCAGTGAAAAATGCAACAGTCTGTTGTGTCAGAATATCTGGAGTGTGGACTTGGAGCACCAAAGGATTTCTGGCCTCTTAGGAAAGCCTGACATACTGAACGAGCACCATGCTATGACTGCCTTCTGATGCTTTGGGAGGAAAGGAGGTCAATGAGTAAGATCAGTCAAGATTTTGAGGTGTGTAGAAATTCTCAGGAGCCTGAGAAAGGAAATGAAATCATATGGCACTTAGCAAAAACATAAACAGAGGGAAGGAAAGGATGTAAATCTGGTATCCAGGGTGGAGCAGGATGATTCTGTAATGAGGTTTATGCATGCATGTAAATATTGCTATTTCCAATTGTAGTAGCATATATTTTTCATACCTTTCAGTAAAGATTCTAAAAGGTTGCTTTTTCTAGTATTTTTCAAATGGACTATTTTTTTCCCCGTTTCTCCTGTACCTTTGACATATTCATTTCCAAACCTTGGGATACTTCAGACAGGAGTTTTGGGATCCAGTGGAACTCTGCTGAAGAATGAGCACTAGCAAGATCACAGTGCTCATCTGCCTTGGGACAGCATATGTCCCAAGCCCAAACCAAACTTAAACCGTCACTAGACAGTTGCCTTCCAAAGCTGTTGCATGAGCCCACAAACGACACAGAGGCAAGACAAAAGCACAGAATGGTACATATAATATAAGCTTCAAGTAGCTCTTCTACATAAGGATTTCAGTGAGTGCCAGGTTGAGGGGTGTGTGTCCTTGACCACTTCACAGATTCAGAGGTTTAATAGAAAATTGCAAGTCTGAGATACAGAGATAAAAATGCAGAGGGGTACAGGAATATTTCTATTCCTTTCATATGTATACTATTTATTCTTTGTAATGGAAGCCTATCACAGTGGGCTTTGCAGGAGAAGAATGTGAATTTCTGACAAAATCTCAGGGAGCTTGACCTTTCTTTCTTTCCTCCAGAGCATTAAGAACAGTTTGCTTTCCACTCACTGTACACTTGCAAGTTGATCCTATCACTGCTGGTCTTCCCAAAATATTTCCTGTTGCGATGTTGAAATCTAGACTCTGCTTATGTTACATCACTATTCACATGAAAGTAGGAGTAGTCATGTAGATGTGAATTAGAAGAAAGTGTTGTTCATTAAAAATAAAAACAGGCTATTACATAGCTCAAAGGATCAGTAGTAAGATCTGAAATGTAGCAGCTTAATTTCAGGTCAGGTTGGAGGAAATAAAAGATAAGCTTGAATTTATTCAGACAAGAACTGTTACTATTTGTCATTCACTTGCTGGTTTACATGAAATATTGATGGCATAAGTCCTATTGGACAGGTATTCTCAGCGCAAACCTGGCAGCGACTGAGATGCACTGGACATCTAAAAAGACTCATGACTGAAGGGCATAAAGAACAACGTATCCCTTTAGCCTACAACAGTGGTTTCTCCTATTCAGACTTCGAAATATTTTCATAGGTACCGGATCATTTACAAGCAAAAGATGAAAATTCAGCTGTGAGTCTCCTACAATGAACATTTTGTTGCCAATTTGTAATAATCTACACAAGGATTACTACTTAAATAAATAATAAATAAATAGGACCAGGGATTTAATTTAGTATTAATTCTACCTGCCTGTCTCCCAGCTTGGAGTCCCCAGTCATAGGCTGTTTGAACTGCCTGTTTGAGGTCTGTTGCTTGAGAAAGCAGATTTCCCTGGGCTCTCCTCCCCTTCTTCCCCTGCAGCGATAGAGAAGCTCCTTGCTGGCCACAGATGGCCTTCAGAGATGCCACAGACTAACACAGTTCCTCACAGCCCTCTGAAGGCATGTCTGCAAGACCTTTCATCAGGCTGAAATTAATTTCTGTGTTACAGAGCAAGAGATGCTTTAGCTGAGATCTCAAAAACTACGTTCTCGATCATGAAAGTAGGTATTTTTTAAACTTCCTACTCATTCCTCATGTTCTGAGTTTCATTTTTGTTTATAAGTTTCCCAGGATTTGCCCTTAGGAAAGTCAAATTGTCCATGCTATCTAAAATCTTAAAGGCAATCTGCAAAGAGGGATCACAGTCGATGCATTACTGCCTTTGACACAATCAAATCCAGTGTAAACCTTGGCACTGACTACTAGGGGTAAAGGCTATCAGAAGAGAGCTGACACATTTATGTGAGGCAGAGAGTATTTTCTGGCAAAACTAGAGGGGAAGATAGGCCCCACCAGTGAACATGCAAAAAGATAATACATGTGTCACCTTACTGAAAATGTCTACACCTGCAGCAAGCACAGCCTTCACAGAAGGGTATTTTCTGTAGCTCTCTGTATTACTGAGGTTAAAAAACATGTACTGAAATGTTAGGTTTACCTTTCCAGCATTTTTCAGGACTGAATGCTGTAGTCAAGTCAAACAGTGACATCCCATGGTGTACTGTCAGACCTTGTGCTCACTGAAGAGCATGCACCCTGGGCTGCAGTTGAACCCGGATAGATGAATAAAGGCCGGCCTTATTCAAACAGGGCTGTCATTTGATGAGTCCCAGTGCTTATTATCAAAGTGTACGGTAAGACTGAGGTGGGGGCTGATGGCTGAAAAGGGTGACAGGATGTTAGAAGGCATGATGCGTGCATGATGTGTTAGAGACGGTCTTCTGGCAAGTCCTCGAGGGACCTTTTGCCCTCTTTTTGAGTGGCAAAGTGTGAAGTTGCCTCATATGAAGAATCTTTTTTTGAAACAGTAAATGTGTGAATTCTGTACAGTAGGTACATTTCGGAGTTCAAAATGATTTTTTTCATGAAGCTGTCACTGTCTGGCACTGTGTTTGTTCATCCTGTGTCTGGACAGAAACAATTCTGGGATAAGTTAAAAAATATTTCACTGTGCAAGCTCACTGAGTTTAAAAATACCTAGAGATCACTTTTTGCTCAGTGACTCCAAAGGCCGAACATCCTCAAGGAAACCACTTGATGTGCCTCAGGCAGGTGAGGTGGCCAGAGGTGAGAGACACACCATTACGCAGTGTAGGTGATGCCTTTGTTAGTTTGTAAGGTCAATGTCTGTGATTCACTTCACCTGCCTAACATTACTCTAGGTGATCCCATAGACTTAAATTAAAGGAGGCTACAGCAACTAGCAAGTAGAAAGGAATGCAGTGACACAGATGTCTCCAAGGAAAATGCCTTGAACTCTTGGAAAGCAGTGAGAAAGCCAGCCACGACTGCTTCTTACCAGAGAGGTAATGGGATTGTTCCCCAAGGCCAGAAATCTCTTATCAGACAGATGTTAGGCCATTAAAACAAGCAGTCTCAAGGAAGGGAGCAGCACTCTTGTGATCAGAGCAACAGTGACACAGGCAGAACAGGCAGCCAGGCTACTTGCTGAATTCAGCAGGGACATCACAGATGGGTATGAGATGGCTGCGTTCACCTGAGCTCTGAGAGGTGATGAGATGCCCACTCAACCAGCTGGGCCTACTAAAAGTTTGCCTCCTCTATTAATCGCTGTGCACCACCCAGGGAAACATGTTCACCTGGAAGAGCTGCTTTGACTTAGTTTCTACTCCAGGGACTGCAGCAGCAGTGTCTCTCAGGAGCCTGAGCCCTGCTACACAGTGTCCCTGTATCTTCCAGATTCCCAAGTCACAGTGAAAAATTTGATTAATGACGCGGGGTGAACGATTTTCTTATAAGTACTCAAGATCTTCAGAATTTAAATCTTGACTGTCACATAGAAACAGTAGGACATAAGGATAGCATGATGAAACCACCAAAAGTTACATTCACTGGTGCAGCAATGGAAGTTGGTCTAATAAGGGTTTCCAAAGCAGAAGTAAAATGCTCTTATTTTGATAAGATTGCCTGTTACATAGTTTAAATGAATTGTGAAGTTTTAAATACCTATTTTAATTACTGCTTCTAAGTGTTTAAGTGCACTGACACGCAATACTTACCGTCTTTTGTGCATCTGCAGAACGTCAGACATGCTCAGCTTCACTGCTTTGTTCCTTGACCTTAAGAACTGCCCACAGAAACTTCAAGAACTGCAGGAGCACTGACGTGTCCCTAGGGTTGCACCAGCAGACAACAGCACTAATAGCAACAAGGTGTCCTGGTCTCAGAAAATGAGAAGCCCTAAGTGAAGGGTCAGACAATGCCTTTTTCCTCTGTCTTCTCTCTCTCGTTCATGTTAGAAGGACAAAGGAGATGGGAAGTAAGGCGGCACAATGAAGCGGTAACTGCTTCAGGTCTGTAAGGCATCCAAGTCCATATAAAATTTATTTCAATGGAAGGTGATGGACAGAAGAGCTACTATGCTGGAAGCCCAAAGGGATAAGGCACATAATAGATATTAATACAGTAAAATGGGATATAAACTATAATACCAATAAGACAAGCAGATATAAACCTGTCTCATCTACCTTCTATGCCTTGCTCAGCACAGCAAGATTAGGGGTGAGGGACTCCTAAAATAAAATACAATTCTACTGCAAAGGAGTCAAAATTGTGTATCATTCACCTCTTCACCTGCACTGAACCTACTTTACTCCCTCTTCATTATCATCAACACAAACTACTTTTGCTAGCCCCTTTTGTGAACCTACAGAACTTGATTTACAGTCATGTTTCAGCTTACAGTTCAAGTCCCTATTCAAAATTGAAAATGGATTTTTTTGCAAGCATTTTAAAATATTTCAGAGGTTTTTCAGAGGATGAGCAGAGGGGGAAGTACGAGACCAGTCTAAAACTCCCTTTACAAAAACTTCTCATTTTGCTTTTAAGATGTGACCCGTTTTCTAGACTAGACAATATGTTCAGTAAACCCTTATTGTCCAAGCGCTTTTAATGAAAAAGTGACAGTAGATTGTGCATTATTAACAGAGCTATTAACACCCGCCTTGGGTAGCTGACAGGACTGAACATGTATCGACAGCTTAATAATTGCACACTACTCTGAGGCTTACTACTGCATCAGCTGTGCCTTTGTCTTACAGCGCACAGAAGCGGTGGCAGTATTTGCCATGATACGCCCTGCCACGTCTCTCTGCCGCAGCAATCACTGAATCACCAGTTTTATTCATGAGCCGAGTGAGTGAAGAGTACACCTCCAGGGCCAGAGAGGTGGTGGCGGTGGGGTAACACCCTGACACTTCTATTCTAAAAGCAGCATACAGGACAAGGAAAACAAAAATATATGTGGGTCTGAAAACATAGCAGTGCAATACTTTGCATTGAGAACCAGACATAGTTATGCATTTATATTAATGAGTAAAAGGTTTTGCACTTTCTTTGTTTCTTTCAGAAGGTGTGTGAGGGGAAAAGAATATTAATAGCACCTGAAATGTATAAAAGCTGTTAAATATTATTCATCTGGCCCACTTAAACTGCTGCCTACTTCCCAGGAGCAGCAGATGCAGTAAGAAAACCTCCTGCTATTTACTTCACTTTGCTTATCTTCCTCAGTGCCCAAGCTACACCATTTCCAATTTTACTAGCCAGTTTTCCGAAATTAAGGCAGGAAATGAGTTAATTTCCCTCAATATGGATTGCAGTACTGTGCTTTTATTTGTGTATAGTCCAAACGGTATTCCAAGTCCATGTCAATTTGCACTAGAAAGGGAATCCTGTAGGAGAAATTGTGCCTCCATCTTTAACATAGATTTGTACACACCTTAAAAGAAAAGATTTCCTCCTCTTTTTTTGTAAATAATTTGGAAGGTTACATATGACAGCAATTTACCCAGAACCTTTTTCTTCATATAATGATGTGCTGAGATTACCAGAAAATAACCTCATCTTGAAAAATGCAGTAAGTTCATACAGAGAATGATAACGATTAAAAATTACTCTGGGTGGAGACAAATTCAAATCCTAAGCAAAGTAACAGGACCAACAGCAGCACAGGCATAAAACAATTTTAATCTAATGATAAAACTAATTGCATTTTTTCTTGAAACTCAGAGGGGAAACTGTAAATATTTTTATATTACTTAGACCTGATAAAACAAAAACTGCAGCTAAGAATTCAAATATATTTCTTCATGCAAAATGATATCCTCATATGGCTTATAGTTATTGAGTAAAAAAAAAAAGTTACTTTCATTTTTAACAGAAATATTCAGTCTTCTTAGTTAATTTTTATTCTCCAGCTGAACACTCATCTGTAAATAATGAGTTCTTGAAAAATAAATCAAACTGGGTCACTGCAAAGTCATCAGGGACTCCGGGGATGGGTAACGTGATACTGTGCCTTCTACATCTAAGTTGCCAGTTTAAATCTAGTCTAGGCCAGCAGTGACTGAAGACTACTGCTAGATGTTTCGTGTCATGCATAACGGGTTGGCAGACTGAGTTCATTCTGCAGTGAAAGAACAGCATTTATATGTGGTCTCAGGAAACTGTCACTGAGGACAGAATGGCTTCTGCACACCAAACTATGTTGTATCACAGAATCATAGAATGGCTGAGATTGGCAGGGACCTCAGGAGGTCATATGGTCCGAACCCCCTGCTCACGCAAGGCCATCTAGAGCCAGTTGCTCAGGACCATGTCCAGATGGCTTTTGAATATCTCCAAGAAGGGAGACTCCACAACCTCTCTGGGCAACCTGTGCCAAGTCTCAGTCACCCCCACAGTAAAGTCTTTCCTGATGTTCAGAGCCTCCTGCGTTTCAGTCTGTGCCCACTGTCTCTGGACCTGTCACTGGGCACCACTGGAAAGAGCTTGGCTCTGCCTTCTTTGCACCCTTCCTTCAGATACTAATTCACATCGATGAGGTGCCTTTGAGCCTTCTCTTCTTCAGGCTGAACAGTCCCAGCTCTCTCAGCCTCCCTTTGTATGTCATATGCTCCAGTCTTTAACCATATTAGCAGTCCTTTGCTGGACTTGCTCCAGTATGTCCATGTCTTTCTTCTACTGGGGAGCCCACCACTGGACAAAGCACTCCAGATAAATCTCACCAGTGCTGAGTAGAGGGGAAGGATTACCTCCCTGGACCTGCTGGCAACACTCCTCCCAGTGCAGTCCAGGATACTGTTAACCCTCTTTGCCACAAGGGTGCGTTGTCGGCGCATGTTGAAGTTGGTGTCCACCAGGACCACCCAGGTCGTTTTCTGCAAAGCTGCATCAGAGTTGGTCTCATCAATGTGTCCCTCTGACATCAGTGGTATCTCTTTGTGAAAGACAGGGTCTTCCGTTCAGATGGGGCACACACTAGGAATGAAATGTTTGAAATGGCTAGAACTAAGCAAAGCTGACTTATCTCAGCACAGGGTTAATCAAGAAAAATGGGCACCAGAAAAACTTGTGAATCACTTTTCAACTGAGCTAGAAAAATCTAAAGTGGTTAACATACTGCAAGGCAGTATAAAAAAGAGATGTGATGCAGACACATACTGAGAAACACACAGTTCAGATAACAATGCTCTGTTTACAAATCAACTCCTAGGCTTGCACATTTTCTACTCAATATATGTTCAAATCTAAGTTTTGATTTTCCGGAGTAGCAACATCAACTGTAGATATGTAGTTCAAATCTTTACACTACCACATCTTAGTGCATCACAACCCTGATACCTCAAGATAGTACCTAAAATAAACTGACTTATAGGTGGGCTGACTGCCTGCATAACTAATTGTATTCACGCCCACTGAGGCCTATGGACATACATTTCCTGAAAGAAAAAGAAATGTTTATTTTATTGCTTACTTCCTTCAATTATAATTAGGTAATGAACTACGCTTTTACGTCGAGGTATTATTTTACCACTTCAATTTTAGTATTCTTATTTTAACAGCTATTGCATATCTTATCTCCATCTCTGAAGATACTTCTATGGTATTTGAATGAGTTCTTATTTTACATTCAGAACAGACCACAGTGGACTTCTCTACAGGAGATGTTCCTGCCCTCTCGTCCCTACTATAAAAAGATTTTTGTGGAACTCATAACACAAGGCCGCATCTATTGAGCTAAATTATCTCTTTATTAGGAAAGCACCAACACCACATTCTTCAAAATTACTGGAATTTTATTTGCCTCAGGCTTATGACTTGCAACCAAAGACATTGTGCAAAGAAAGCAAAGATTAAGTACACTTTAGGGAAAAGGTGATAATCCACATTGGTAACATAGAAGATCAGTCTGATGAAAGAAGCCATCCATTACACTATATAGATTGCAATATTCAATAGTATTTTTTTAACCCAACTTTTTTAATCAAGGAAAAAAAAGTTAAGCAAAGTTTACAGTAGACATAAATTTGATACAATTCAAAAAGCATTTTTCTGAAGATCGTCAAGCGTAAAGTGGAAAAACATATATGGGACAAGGTGGATGAAGGCTAACTACTGTACATTTATAAGCTATTAAACAAAGTTGCATATATGTACCACAGTGTAAAAAAACAACACAGAACAAATAAAAACTTTGAAAACTGCCTGATGAAAAATAAAATAACCAGTGGCTTTTAATGGCTTCTCCTGGTTATCAATGCTACAAAAAACTTTATTTTTTTGTCTTTCTGATGCCACTGAAAAACATCCTATCAAATGACAAAACCAGGCACAATCAAATCATTACCGAGTTAAAACCAGCCCATAGAAATATACTATCAACCCACATTTTCCATCAAAAGCGTTTTTTTTGTTGTTTTGTTTTTAAATCTTTTGAGGCCCATTTGGTCACAATATGTTACACTTTTGTCCTTTTTTACACCATGATATCATATGTTTGTCTGGCACTATCCTAAAGCTAATTTATAGAGAATGAGCATACAGAAACAACCCAATGTCTATTTGACAAAATGAATTCACTGGGTGTAAAATAGGAGAAGGGAGAAGAGAAGGGGAAGGGGTCAGTTCTGCCAAGAAAATAAACCCTATGGATCACTCATCATCACTTCCGCTTGCTTCCGACTGGTCCTAGAGGTAAGAGACACAAGACAAGTCAGAAATTCTTTGCCAGCTATTTTGTGGAATTTGTTAAAGAAGGAAAAAAAAAAAAGAATGTAAAAGGAAGAAAAATGACAAACTGACAAATCAAGATAGCCTTAAGAAAGGTACTATGTTATCTAATACTTCTCTTTCGTGACATTTCATTTAATTGCTGTAGACTTCTTTAGAGAAGGAAAGGCACAGAGTCAGGAAACACCAGATCTTTCTTTCTACCCAGGCATTTAAAAGCAACTGGGAAGAGGTCTGTTTTCGTTTGTTGCAATAGTAGAAGCAGCCACCAAAAAAAAAAAAAAAAAAAAAAAAAAAAAAAAAAAAAAATTTTTAATAG